>JBBPQT010000836.1:0-10836 GCA_038092715.1 Boletus smithii | reverse complement strand
AGGTTTAATGGTATTCGAGGTATAGGACCGGGTGTGGGTATTGAAACTGGACGAATTACGAAGAAGATGGAGGCGATGAACACCGCCAAGGTGGCGATAGCATCTGCAGAGGTCATGATAGGTATCTCTGTCGAGAAGAAAATGGTCAGGGAATAAGCAGCAGAAAAGCACGAAGGAGAGTACATAATTTAAACGTCCTGGTGAGGGACCCTCCCACAATCGATTGACGTTTCCAATAGAAAACCCGTGCACAAATGGAAAGCACGACCTCCTGCCAGTCCTGGTACAGCGTGGAGAGTTTTACAAATCAGAGAGGATTCCGAGGAGAGCCGTCGACTGCCATCGGGCCTATTTGTACCCCCGTGGTAGTTTTCGAATGTTCGGTTTGGAAGGCCTACGTCAGAACATTCTAATTGGAATATTATGTAAGTAACCATACAATTTAAAATTCACCGCAATAAAACCACTAGAAAATTCATCCCCTTTGTCCACTCAAACGTTACACGACCCACCCACTCCGCCCGCCGTTACAGTCCAAAAAATCCGTGTAGTCCACGGTGACTCCACGCAATATGAGTAATTAATCACCGAATCGGTGTTGTACCAATACTAGGAACGTTCCGACCGGCTGCCGCCCATCCATGCAGCGCTCACGTGAATATTGTCACACGACTTGCTACTGATCATCGTCGGCGAGTCTGGTGAACAGCGAAAAGATACAATAACTTTCCTGGTCACCTTTATGTATGTACCCGTGAGTCGGACGAGTCAGAGAACTCTCATGGTGATAATCGCTCGGATCAGAACCCTGAATCCGACAGTGCCATATGTTTGAGACTTTCCATAGTATACAACGGATCACGTCACCAACCGGTAGATTCGGAGTTTCAAGGAACTGGACGTCTTCAACAATAGCCAACTTACGCTTATCCCGGTAAGCCATCATAAGCGCAGGCTAAAATGCGATGAGTCTTTCAAGTTGTGTCCGCAATTATGACGACCCTCCTAACGTGACGGCCCACTCGACGAGCAACAACTTGGAAACGAATACGTGCTAAGCCGCTTACCGTTTTTGCTGCGATCAAGAGGCGCTCTGATACTAATACTACTAGTAATAGAGGGACCTACAGCCTCTCGCGGTGGTTATACATAGCGCTTCCGAGGACAAAAGGCGCAGAATCGCCAACACCACTGTGCCGATGCTATGTACTTCAGCAGCTTAAGAAAATCCACTTGCGATGCAGGCGCAGGGAACGGGCCGACTCAATCTCGATGCTAGCCGCTGTAATTCAGCGCCATGCTACCCAACATTCTTCCGGGACGAGAAGCCACAGAGCAATAGATATCCTGTGAGTCTATCGATCTTGTAGCCCATTGTCCAGATACAAAGGGGGTACAGGAAACGGATCACACCCATGCCCGCTTCTGCCAGTGGATACGCAGTGTACCTGTCACAATTGATGCATTTCCTGCACTCGTCTCTTCATGCCGTTTAGCGACTGCTGCATAAAAACGAAGACGTTTCACGTCCAAGTACGTTGACGACTTGTTCTAATTTATGTAACGTCCACACACCCCCAACCAGCCCTGCATGCAAATTTGCAGAACCATGTCGAATTATTTGACCAGAGGTCCTAGCTACCTGTTGGAAGTATGTAGTTACTGACTGCTCCGTCAAGTCTTGATTTGAATACTTGTTCCATCATATCATGATGTATGAGCCCTACGAGTCTTACTGTTATTACTTACGTGTTACATTTGCCCACGACTCTACGGGCGCTCTGTCAGAGCGCGCCGTACGTTCCGCGTATGTTCCTTCTCAACCACCCACTTTGAGCCATGACGGAACATCTCTTGATACCCATGGATACCCTTGCACCCACCAGAGCAGCCGGAGCGCATGATGCTCAGGAGCAGGAGGTCGGTGCAAATCAAGAAAGTGGCATGATGCTAGACAAAACGCCTACACCGATGTAAGTCCTTAGTTTGCGCGCCAAGGATGAGGCCCGCGAGCCCCACCGGTTTTTGTGACTATGTACCACTCAAAACTCTGACTACAGCTACCGCCACGCAGCGCCATCGGGACCATGGCCATGGATGGATTTCGATGAAGATATTCCCGTAGTCACACCGCCTTCAAAGAAGCCTGAGGGTCTAGACAACATGGAGTCCTGGGATGGATATCCACAAAATTTGTTCCCAAACTGGACGGAGAATCAAGTAAGACGCTGTGAAATGTTGACGGCGTGTCCTGTTGGAGAAAGCAATGTCTTCAAAGTGGATGTGTTTCACGATGGCACATTTGGTGACGCAGGCCCTTATACGGCTACGATCAAGGACACGCCTAGTGAAGCTGCGTTTTTGGACGTGTTGAAGCATCCGGTAAGTCCCCTCGTGTCCCGCTTCATCAGGATCGATGAGGTGATGTTTGCAGAGGGACGGGAATATCCGTGTGCGAGCCGTTTTCGTTAAGAATATGACCAAAGAAGTTCTGAAAATGTTGGGGACGAAGTAAGTCCATCTTTTCTTTCTAGTTGCGCGATATCCAACTTTGCGCAGGTATAATATCGAGCCCTTTTTCTTTTCGTCTTCGACGAAATGGATACCTTCGAGATACCAAGAGAGTTTAGTACAAAAACAAAGCGATCGTGAGCACTCTTGCATCTCCATTACCTTTGTGCTTCGAGACTCAGAAATGCCACAGACATCACTGTCGTTCTTCCATTCATTCGCGTGATCGATCGGACGGTTGCAGGCCCAGTCCCGCCACACCTGCGTCCAAGAGAACCAGGTCCTTCGCCATTATCGCAAGAAGGTATGCGTTTTTGAACTTCTCTTCTTTGCATATTCTAATTTGCATTTTAGACGACCAAGTTATTGATACCCAATCGCCACTCTATCTGGACTCATGTATGTGTTTTTTTCGGCTGAGTCGGTTCAGATAACTTATCTATTCCCAGGTGACAAGTACATTCTTCAAGACCTGCTTAGTGTCCATATGGTTCGAACTGTGAAATCCAGTACTATCATATCCTACCATCCGAAGCTGCGCCAGAGGACGGCAGGACAGCTCCACTCTCTTATCAACCGAACCGGTCGCAGTGTCTACTGGTCGAAAATTTTCGAAAAGTCGAAGGACCCTACCTGCCTGTTTCTGTGTTTTTTGTGGTATGCTATGTATGAGTGGGACGAAGTTTTCGAGATTCTCTATGCCCACATCAACCATCTGGTGAGTATGTCACTGGTGACGGGGATCATATACTACATTCGTTGTTTTCACAGGAACAAAGGGTTCTCAACAGTGAAAATATCAAAGAAACGCGCGACTTGCACATTTTGCAAGCGCATCTACTTTACTATCGGACCCTCCTCGATGATTTCGGAAAATCTGTTACCTTTGTACAAACGACTGCGAACCCTGCGATGCAGGATCCTTCTGTGACCGATAGGGAGCGAAAAGACTCGAAAAAGATTCTGATGAGGGAGACCGACTATCTTCTTTCAGAAATCGAGAGGCTGGAAAGTCAGAGATCGATGCAAGTGATGCGATTGAAGAACGTCATGGATTTGGTACGATTCATTCGATTCACATCGTTTATCTTTACCAACTATACTTATTCCAGGCGTTCGCAACCGTCAACATCGAGGACAGCAGGTACATGAAAGACCTGACAATTGCGACTGTCCGTGACTCGGCCGCAATGAAACAAGTATGTGCCAACTTTCTCTATCTGCTGTACCTTGCTTATAACCATTTAACAATACATTCAGATTTCATATCTAACGATGGTTTTCTTACCTGCCAACTTCATGTCCGTAAGTAGCTTTGTCGGCCTTATCCCTCTTCGTTTTCTCATATGATCCGCACAGAACGTGTTCAGCATGAACGTTGTCGAGATCAACCCTACTGGTGGAGAGACCATTGTTCACTATATCGAAGGGTCGATCGGCCTGACGCTCTTTGCTATGTGGATCGCCATCGCGCTCCAGGCTGAGAGCAATTTCTTCCCAAGAGGAAGCCAAGTTTGGAGGCGGGCAGGTTGGCCAGTGTTTTATGTCTCGGACTTGTTGCTTTGGATATACAACCGGAGATTCTTTGGGAGGCGGAACATTCGGGCGACGTGATGTGGCTATATGTTGCTTGCTAACAAGACTTTTTGTTTTTGTATGACCCTGCTGTGCTGATGCTTTCCATTTGTCCCTTTTTTTTTCTTTTTGGATATTTCAAGTTGCAGAGCAGGGTGGATTGTTTCATGTATATGTGTTGTAATCAAAGACTTTTTGAATCTGAACAATCGTTGCCAA
This sequence comes from Boletus smithii, assembly GCA_038092715.1. Classification (NCBI taxonomy): domain Eukaryota; kingdom Fungi; phylum Basidiomycota; class Agaricomycetes; order Boletales; family Boletaceae; genus Boletus; species Boletus smithii. Next base: position 6,531 of record JBBPQT010000836.1, on the reverse strand, counting down.
AAAAATTGCCCTTGTTGACGATATTACAGTTGGATGGGACTATCTGGCTCGGAGCTTGTCATGATGTGGCGACATTGAAGATAATGACATTAAGTTGTCATGGCATCTCTCGACGGCGCTCAACTATATGAGGATAAGGCGTCTGATTGCTGGATCAGCATATGGATTGTGCTAAATTTGCCTCCGCCTGAGTAGCTATAGGCGCCGGTATCGCAAGACGCACGTTCTCCCTGGTGGATTCATCACGGGATCCAAGAAGCCAAAGAACTTATCAATTCATTCATGGTCGTCGGCATTCATCACCTCTCGTTGCTACTGATATGGAACTCCTCTCGAAATGAAGTATTTCGTGCTGACATCTATCTCTTATTCACACTGGCAACAGGTGCCCAGGTTTTGAACGTTCAACTTCCGCCCGTTTAACACTCGCGATAATATCTACTAGATCACGGTCCCTGAGGCCTGAGTGGTGGTGGGCAGACTCCCGGAATAGCCAGAGGGGCGAACCACGTTCTTGCAACGCCTCAACTTGGTCATGATTCGGCGGGACCCGCGTCGGTGTCAGTAGGAGGAGTCCCGATTCCAAAGGTGGGCGGAAGTCCGCCATCACTCCGTCAGTGTGGTATGTATCTCTCTTCTTCATGAGGTCGTGGTTCCCTACGCGAATGTTGGTGCTTTAAATATGCTATTTTACCCCCAGGGTACTACATGGGACATTGGACATTGGATCTTTTTCCACATTCTTTTATTTGCCCGTTACATCCACATCCACATCCACCCCCACCCCCACACTTACAAGTCACCACACAGGCCCTGTTTATCGCAGGCCAACCTCGTCAACTTGGACGTGTCACACGCACCTTGGTGATTGGCGCTCGGCCTCATTGTATGATCAGAATGACTTGTCTTCTGATCCCAAAGTATTAGATTCGGATTCAGAGATGTCTGTGAACACGGTCGCGCCACCTCTCAGCAGATGGGTCGCATGGCTCTTTGAGATTTACGGCTCTGGGAAGCCGCCTGTGCTAGGTACGGTCGATATCCAGGAGATCGAGGATAAGGCGCGGGAGGTACTCAAAGACAGTCCATGTCAGTGGCCTCCCCCATAATGGTGACAGTACTAACACCGAGTCTACGGTCCCTGATGTTTACACTGTTCGTTTTTCCCAGCCGCTTTCTCGTACGTGTTGAAAGGTGCGGGAACCTCTAGCACGTATGTCGAAAACCAGAGGGCGCTGGATAGATGGAAGCTCGTCCCGCGTATGCTCAACAACGTTGGGGAACGTCATCTCGAGGTATCTGCACCCAAAGCGTTTCTGTCGGACGATGGTTTTTTTTTTTCATAAACACCTCTCAACAGACCACAATTTTTGGTGTGACTCACCCTGCGCCGATTTTCGTCGCGCCAGTCGGCGCACAAGGTCTGATGCACAACGATGGCGAGCTCGGGACAGCCCGTGCGGCAGCAAGGGTTGGCGTACCCCTGATCGTCAGTTCTGCCGCGTCTCGGTCCATGGAAGAGATTGCGGAGGCTCAGGGACCGAATGGGCATCGCTGGTACCAGCTCTATTGGCAAGTCCATCATCCCTCTCTCCTTTTTTGCCACCCAAAAGCTGACCCCCTTCAGGACGCGCTCCGTCGAGCTTACGCAGTCTCTCCTCAGACGCGCCAAGGCGAACGGATTCACCGCGCTCGTGATCACAGTAGACACGATGCTCATTGGGTGGCGTCCACACGACCACGGTATTCCGTATAACCCAACTGGACACGGTTTTGGCATGCAGCAAGGTCTCTCGGATCCCACGTTCATGGCTCAATTCGGGCTTGAAGCCCGTCACGAGCGTCCGCCATTCCCATATGACCAAGAAGACGTCCGAAGAAGGGCCGCCGAGGGTGATCCGGTTGCACTACAAGCCATGATGTTGGGAAGCAAGTGGGTTGGCGAGGTTGGGTCGGGCATTTTTAGAAGTTGGGATGAGATCCAGTTCATCCGGGATAATTGGGATGGTCAGATCGTGCTCAAAGGTATACTCGCGCCAGAGGTGGGGGGTATTTTGATTGCGTTCATATCCCATGCATGGCGCTGACAATATCGAATTTTCGATCCCCCCCCCCCCAGGATGCTGAGAAGGCAGTTGACCTGGGGATCGATGCCATCATCGTCTCTAATCATGGTGTGTAGCGTTGCTGGATGGATATCCCATTTTTTGTGCACTGCACTTGGGACTGAACGCTGGTTTAGGTGGTCGGCAAGTCGATGGGTCCATCGGTGCGCTCGACGCACTCGATATGGTGATGCAGTCATCCAAGGTTGTCAAGGCACAAAATGCGGGCAAGTTGACCGTCCTCTTTGACTCGGGCATCCGGACCGGAAGTGATGTTCTCAAGGCACTCGCGTTGGGTGCTCAAGCTGTGCTCAGTACGTCTCCCCCAGCCAAGTTTTCTTTTGACCGGGGTTCTCACCGACGGGAATATGTTGTTATTTTCAGTCGGTCGGCCGTTTATGTACGGCCTCGCTATTGCCGGCGAGGCAGGTGTAGAACAGATTCTGATGCAGACGATTGCCGACTTGCATATTACGATGGGTCTCTGTGGGTTCCGTGACATCAAGGACGTCGTGGGTGCACGAGAAAAATTGATTGTCAAGATCAAGGAGTAGACGGAAAGGGTCGCGTGGACGTGGGTAACTGGTTTTGTATGTATTTTCTTTTAGACGCCCATCCGATCATATCTGGTGTCCCCACCGATACGGTTTGCAACGTGGAAGCCCTCGCGGCAGACGATTTGCTCATGTGATGATGGGCCACATGGTGGCACCACAACGACCGACGTCACAGGATCATCATCTCCCAAAGTTGACGCTCATGATCAAAATTAGACTTTGTGGTTTTTCTTGGCGTGCTGGGTGTGCTTGATCTTGGTAGAAATCTGATGGGCGCGAGCCTTCAAAGCTTCAGGGACAGATTACATGACTCAGACCTATTACGATCCGTTGACAACTCAGCTTGGTCTGACATAGATGGGAACGACCCATCAATATGACGGATATTCGGTCACTCATGAAACCATGTTTGCGTCATTTGCCTCCCCCGGTCAAAACTTCCCCGAGACCATCTAATCAATCGAGTCGACTATCTATCTGTGGAAAAAAAAACGAAACACGACATATACATACGAATAAACAATCAGTCGAGTTCCTTGGGTCAACAGCAAGACCCCGTAGTAAGGCGCCTGTTCGATTCTCCCCTCGTCAAACCGAGCCTGATCGTTTCCGAGGGCTCTTGCACACGCAATGTCCTCGCATCGATGGTCTCCTCCTCATACTCCCATCGTGTGACGACGCGACGCGCAATATACTCAAACACCTCGTGAACGCCTTCCCCCGTCTTTGCGGAGGTGAAGAAGAGTTTTGGGCCTTTCTCTGGAGGCAGAAGATAGTGAGGCGTCATGTCCAGGGTGTGCGAAGAGGTGGTTGGCGTGGGTGGTGTATCCACGGCTGCTTGGTCATGACTGCGAGTAAATAGACTTGGTGTGATGGTGGGCGCCGAAGACGTGCTTGACGATGCAGATGCACGCCTTTGTGTTCTGATGGGAGACGATAGCCGCGATGCGACGGAAGGAGGGAGGGGTGACGAGCGAGCGGACGCAAATACATCGAATAGAGATGAAGAAGGTGTGTGATAGGACGTGACGCCCGTGTGAGTGGACGTGAGTGTGCCATTGATGACATTGGCGCTGCCCCATGAGGGATGCTTCGAGTGACCCCTGCGCACGTATTGGTTGATATCGATGGACTGTGACCGCGATTGTGAAATCGATGAGGAGAGATCATCTACACTAGATTCATCATAGGGAGAGGCTGGTTCTTCCGAGGCAACCTCTATGATGGTGCTAGGCACTGGTTCGACTGGCGAAGACGGACGGGGAGATGATGGGGGCACGAGGTCGTCAAGGAAACGGAACGCTTGGGCTTCTGAAACGACGGACGTCGAACCGATAGTCTTTGAATTGACAAGATCTGTCTTGTTTCCAACGACGACACAACAATAGTCCTCCAGGTCCTCGTCGTAGAGGGGTGCCCGTTCACGAAACTCTTCCCACCATTTCTTGAGTCCGGCGAGGGTCTCGGGCTGGTTCACATCGAACATGAGCAGTGCAGCGTCGGCACCGCGAAAGAACGCTGTAGATAAGCTAGAGAACCGCTCTTGCCCAGCAGTATCCTATATTTACGTTTAATCAATCGGCTTGACGAAAGCACTGAGTGTAACGGAAGGATATTGACCCAAATTTGGAGAGTGACCACTTCATCTGGTTTAGTTGGATGTGGTAACGTCTTCGCGATGAAATCAGCGCCAATGGTGGCCCTGTAACCTGTAGAAAAGCGACCGGAAATATACTGCGCAGAGGAGAGCCCATCGTGACTTGGAATTTCGGGTGATTTTCCAGGGTACATACCTGAGTGCGAAAGCTGGTTTTACCAACGCCTGAAGCGCCAATGACCACGAGCTTAACCGTTGGCATGTGCGTTGGTGTGTGTTGTATAGAATGGCATAGGGAGCTTCATGTAGTTTGAGCACACGCTGTCGGAACGCCTAATGGCATTACTTCCATACATAGGAGCGGCGCAAATACAGCCAAAGCTATTGAGTGACTGTCCCGAACGTTCCTAGATCATCATTACATTCGACGAACGCTCAGTTTGTCGTCGTCGTCGTCGTCGTCGTCGAGATCGATACTAGCCAGGTAAAGGATGGATGACAGCACACCACCACCCCCAGATCACGATGTTTCTCCCCCGCCACAACCACCACCAGTTGGCATATCAGGCTCTCCCACTGATTTCTTGAAAGCCGTTGTCGGGAAGCGTGTCATCGTTCGTCTGACGTCGGGTGTCGATTATCGTGGTGCGTTTGTCATACTTGATCAGCTGTCACTCTTGAGCTAACTTTTTTTTTTGCTAGGTATTTTATCATGCCTCGACGGATATATGAACATTGCACTGGAGCAAACCGAAGAACACGTGAACAGCGTCGTCACAAACAGATATGGCGATGCTTTCATTCGAGGAAACAATGGTATGTGTGTGTGTGTGGTTTGAGGCCCATGAAAATATATTTCTATCTCATCCTTCCTCGCACAGTACTCTACATATCAGCCGCAGAGACAATCTGACCTGTCAAAGTGGCACCACTACGCGATGTGCCCCGAGTCATGTCATCGCCTCCCCCTGCAGCATTTCAAAAACTCAGAGATCATGTGCTGTTTACCAACTCCTTTTTCCAATGATAAACAGTGACCGAGGATTGCACTTGCGATCTATCTGAGCTGACTCTATTATGTGACCCAGCATTCCGGCGTGCGACGACTTCGCCTTCATCCAACACGTAGCACCACGGATGTTGTGTCCAAGACATTTGAATTTGGATGGCCACGATCTTGCTGAGAATGTAAGACCGCACAGGGGATAAATATCCAAAACTGTCAAACACGGCACGTATGGATCTGATAGTTAGGGGCCCAAAGTAGCTAGCCTGGTTGGTCCAATCCGCTACAGTGATCCACCCCCATTTGCGACAGCAAATTTGTAGTGCCTCTGAATATTCGACAACGATGTTTTAGTTAGATCAGACACAATAGAACCTTTCTTTTATGCAAAAACTGTCTCCAGAAAAAAGGGTGGGCACATCAGAGCCGGTGTGGAGCTGGCACAATGCAATTTACTTTGGAGGCCTTATCACGCACGCACTGCTACTTGCGTCAACACAAAATTGGTTTATCAACAGCTTATGTAATAATCAGTTGAATTGATCAACCAAATCAATCTGTGCCGCTCTCACTCCCTGTTTCACTGCTGCGCTCATCGCATTCATCCCCATCCCCATTCCCTTCACCCTCATGGTCATTGAACACGGGTTTTGGTAACAGGGCCTCAAGTTTCCTGAGAGCAGGTTGCTTCCACCGTGTCCGCCGTCCCTCTGTTTTCGCCAAGTCTCATTTGGCTATCCATGCTTCAAGTGCCTCTTTGTGTGCATGTCGACATGCCTTATTTCTCTCAAGACGAGAACCTTCTGCTTGTTTCCACACTGCCATCTCCTCCGCTTTCTCATCTCTTTTTCTGCGACGTTCTTCTTGGGCTCGTTCCTCTTCTTCGACCTGCTCCGCATTTGAAACAACATGTTGGTAAAAAACATTGCCCGATAAATATTTTGGTAATCCATCTCCCATTAACTTTGCCTTCTTCGTCACCTTCCCGCTTTGTTCCTTTGTCTCCTGTGCGGCCAATTGACCCCTCACTTTGTTATAATACATGGATTGAAGTGTTGAGAATGTAGATTGTAGACGATATGACTATCAGAAATGAAGTCACGTGATCAGTCACATGATCTCTCTACAAAGAGAGTCATGTGATCTATTACATAATCACGCTACAAAGTAAGTCACGTGACATATCACCTGATGACTTACATGCTACATTCACGACCATGTGATCTATAGTCTAGACCACAGTCTAGATTGCTTACACTATCCATG
>JBBPQT010000835.1:0-10841 GCA_038092715.1 Boletus smithii | reverse complement strand
GTGATAAAAAAAATAGTCAGTGTCCATTGTCATCGCAGAGACATAATTATTTTCACACTCAAGCAGGGTGCAGGTGTGCGACAGACTCAACACTTGGCACAGTGAAATCGGCAAATGGGGCATCTATTGCCTGGAACAGTACTTCAAGGCACGCGAGTATATTCAGAATCGTGATGCTCAGGCAGTGTTTGTTCTCTCTCAAGTGCCATACATCTGTGACAGCAATGATCAAGCCATCTTTCCTCTCATTTATAAGGATCATGAGGTATGCTGGTTGCATTCAATATTCCCTTGGTGAGCCACTCAAGTGATATCTACCCTAAGAACCTGAAAGGCGCTTGGGAGGCCCCTCTCATCATAGCAATTCTTTCTAAGCACTTCCTCCAAGTGGGAGCAGAACATTTGATGGTGTTTGGGAAACCATCGGGCACACTGGCATTGTGTGTTGCCTCAGTACTAAGTGTACAACATTAATATGTCTTCCCCAGCTGACGATCAGAAGCTTGAGTGCTCCCTTGAGTTGTTTAAGGGTGGCGAAAATGCCAAGAATACACAGCCTGACAAGAACTGTGGATCTCGTCAGTCAGGCAAGACACAGTTTGATCATAAGTTCACCACATCTGTGTGACAGTATTACTTGTCAGTGCAACCCTTACTGAGAACAAATGGAGGAAGATTATTGCTTTGGCACAAAGCTCTTCCATAGCTGATTTAGCTGGCATTGATCAAAATGAGATTGAGTTGGTTGCTGAAAATGAGGAATATCTTGTGGCAGCAAGGGCTCTGATTCATGTTTCAGATTCTGAGGATGTGGATATGAGTGCTGGGGAGGATGCTGACTTGGGGGATGAGGATGTGCTATACCAGAATGCCATGGATTAGGAGGGGAGCATTGGCGAAGATGCTGAAGCTGAAGAGGCAATGAACGGGTAGATGTATATTGAGTTTCTGGCCTCACATTTGATTTTATGATAGATGTATTAGAGCACTAGGTGGCAGAATATGACTGGTCATGCTTTCTCAAGTGTACACTGTGCAATCCTAGCTCTATGGTGCCAGTGTGAATCTAGCCCTAGTAGTATGTTTGAGCATGTCATAGCTTGGGCCTATCCACAGGCTTGGACCATGCAACAGGCTAGCACAAACATATGACAGGTCCTAGCACTAGATTATCTATCTAATGACTTACAGGGTGTGGGTAACCCTAGACTGTGATCTAGCAACCTAGGATGATCTATTTGATGTAGCAAAGCTATGGCTATATCAGCTAGGGTGTCCCAGGTTGTTTGCACTTTTGCTGATGCTGGCACCAGCAAAATGAAAGAAGGTCAAGCATAACATTCCTTGCACCTCCACACAAGCACCTCCAGTAACCTCACGGAAGAACCTCACACTTGCAGACTGGCTGACAGTTTATGCCTTTGTTGATCAACATCCAGATGTAAAGCAAGGCAATATTGTTAAGCATTTTGCGACTCTGATGTCTGGTGCACTTATCTTTGATCAATCCACACCTTCTGTAAACTTTACAAACACCCAAAAATGGAAGCCCGTGTCAATGATAATTCTAATGCTTTGTTATCAAAGAGATCTTTCAAAGTACAAAGTACCTCAAAGAGCAAAGGGACAGAGGAGAAATAAACCTCAGATGGGAATACTCACCTGGTAATGATAAACTAATGGTTCAGAGCCAAGGGTCTTCTTAGGTATTGAGAGAGGTGACGAAGAGGTAGTATTCATCTAGAGACTGCTAGGTGTAAACAACTAGAAGTGCTAAGGGACGATGAGCTATAAGGCTCTCGTTATATAGTGTCTAGCTATATAGTTTAAGCTCCTCTTGAACTATGAGGTAGATACACTATAGGCTGATCTACAGGAATATTCTATAGTACTTTAAATAACAGCCAATGGCATAAAGAACTATAGTATGACATGCTATAGGGCAATCCTGACTAAGTATTGCACCATCATGAGCAATATGAATAGTGTAAGCAATCTAGATCGAAGTATAGGTCACATGACTACTTGTGGTAAGACATGTGATAAGACATGTGGTAAGATGTGATCAGACTAGTGACCAGACTTGTGGTAAGACAATTACTAGTCACCACTACACTACATTTACCTATGTATATTCTCAACAAGACCATGTGTTGTGACATCACCAGAAGTTGAATGAGCACTGATTCTTTGGGTGCATCAGATGGAACATAATGGAAAGTCAGTAACTGGGCCTATGTTACAGGAGAAGTGGCAAAGGTTTGAGAAAGAATTGGGTGTTCCCAAAACAGAAAGGCTGTTTGGCAAGGATGGATTGCATCATTCTGCAAGACTTACAACATTTTGGAACATTGTCGACATAGAGAAGCTGGTTCTGTTAACATAGACTCTGTTGTGGCTGAGTGCAAACAATGCCAAAAGATCTTGGCTCAATATGCTCCATGAGACCAATGGAACTTTGATGAAACTTCCCTGCTCCCTTAGTGAGTGATGAGTGGTCATGAAATTATATTACACTTATGTATCTAACCTTATCTTGTCAGTGCACCACCTGATCAGGGTCTTGCAACTCAACAGATGAGTGGAAAAAAGCAAGGTTGATTCCAAATCACACTTGGTTTCACCTGCAATGCTGATGGAAGTGAAAAACTTGCACTAATCTTTATTAGAAGGGCAAAGATGCTCTGATGCTTCTAAAAACAAAAGCCAGAGCAGCATGGCTTTTATTATCAGCACAACAAGAAGGCATGGATGACTGGGGAACTGTTTGAAGAGTAAGCAGACTTGAATACTGATGCAGCAGCATATGTTAATCAAGTTTAGATCCCAATTAAGTGGTTGAAGAAATTTGATCAGTGTATGAGAGGACAGCATCAACACATTTGCCTCTTCATTGACAACTTTAGTGGACACAAAGTTCCCTATCAACCATCCAATATTTGTCTCAAGTTCTTCACACCTAACCAGACATCATTTGTGCAGCCATGCAATGCCGGAATCATCCACTGTTTCAAAGCCATTTATTACTGCAATTTTTATATGCTTGCTATTCATTGTGATGATGCTGGAAAGCATGAGATTTACAAAATCAACCGCTGGAAGGAATGACCATGGTGAAGAATTCATGAGAGTCAATCACTTTGGAAACAATTGCACATTGCTGGAATCACACAACATTTTGTTCTCGCACACTGATCTAATGCAGCTGTGTCAGCAGCTTGAAGAGGGGTGCATGCAGTTTGGTGATCCCACATTCTCTCTTGCCCTGTCCCATCAACTCTGTAAATTTCATGTAACTTTATGGCAAGATGAACTCCTTAATTGTAAGCAGACTACTCTACATGATTTTAGTTTCTAGTACAGCATAGTGTACTTACTCTATGTGTTCTATGTCATTCCGAGTCCACTGGGCAGTGTCACATGGGTCACAAAATAGTCACAGAGTGTGACATATACCCTGTTGCATACACCTAATAATGCATAGCTTTTTCACTGCCCAACTCATATGTATTATGAGCAAGTCCACTGTAGTGTTATGATGCATTTGTTTGTAAACCCTGATAGTAGGAATTTGAACACTCTTCTCTCATCTGTGATGACGAAACTCACCAGAAAGCCAGTCCATGATGAACTTTTCAGCTTCTATGTTATTGCTTGCGGCACTCACCATCTCAAGAAGAAACTGTGCAGCATCAATTACACAGCCATTGACATACAAGGTTTTGCATTGATGTTTCTGTTGGTGTGCACAAAAGATCTGAGTGAGGCTATGGCTTTCTGTTGGAATAGGCAAGTTTGGTATGGAGCTACTAAATGGTTTTGTTGAATGATGAACAAAAAAAAATTCTTCAAAGCCTTCTCAATAGCCTTATAGACAGGCTAGTCACCAGACTAAGTGTCAATACTGGCAATGGATAGTACATCTTATTAAGTAGACCATCCAATCTTCTAAACATTAGCCTGGATTGCCTCAACAAGATTTCTGACCAAGGCATTCCTCACTGATAAAGCCTTGTAATTGCTGAAAACAACATTGATGTTGCTCAAACAAAGAAAAATTAAGGTAGTTCACCACACACTCAATAAATTCATTTTATTTCCAGTGGAGTATTCTCTGTTCGTTTCACCAAGAACTAACTACAAATTCTGGTCCTCAGAAGTGGCTTGGAAATTAGAATAGATTGCAGTTCTCCTATTGCATTGTGCACCTATACTGTCCCACCCCCTTGCGTTGTGCACCTATGCTGCCCTTTCTGTGCTGTCAGTACAGTGCACCTACTCCTACGCTGCCCTATTGCTTGCCCCCGCTTGTGCCGCTGTGTTGTCAGTACAATGCCTTTTGAATGAGGCCGTAACAGAAGCCCTTTCTGCAGTCTGTGGCTGGTAGTCGAGAACTGCTTCCTGGCCAAAAATCTTTCTGAATGGTATTTTGAATCATGTTTGCATTCTCAAGTGGACTGGGAACTTACCAGTTCCACCACAATTATACTTCATCTGTAAAAGCTTTCTCCTCTGCACCTTCTATATCTTCGAACCACCTGATGATGGCATTGTAGAACACAGTGTAGTCAAACAGCACATCTCGTGGCCTCCAGGACCCATACTGGCACCCTTGCTTGTGCCTGTCCTGCATGTCCATTGTGACGGATGCACACAGCACACACATTGTATGATCATGCACAACATCACACATGTCAGTTCAACGATAGTACTATGTGGACGAACATAGCCTCAGTGGGTTCAAGGGTTCGGTCACTGGGGACTCCAGACAATGAGGACACTAACAACGATAGTTGATAGGGTCAAGGGTTCGAGGTGTCTTCCAGCAGAACGGCTGGGAAGTCAAGGGTTTGACTAGCAAGACGGCTAGCAGAGGTTCAGAGGGTTCAAGGGGAGCGTCCACTTGGGAGTAGGACGAGCGACTCAGAGAAATCCAAGAGAGCGATGAAGCAGATGCTATTGTCTGAGAAAGACTAGCTGGGGAAATACATCGCGAGGTATCTAGGTTTATATACTGGTTCAAAGAAGGATGACTAATCAGATAGAACAAGATGGAAGGTAATGGAATGATTAGTCATGTCAAAAGGTGATGTCACTTTGAAACGTCAAAGAATATTCTGGAACAATGAAGGTAAGCAAGAATGACTAAGGAAAGGTGGACATATGGCAGTGGAGTCGGTCTCCATCTGTAAGTTCAAGGAAAGAAAAGTGAATTGTAACACTATGTATAAAAAATGCACATATGTAAACTTTACTACTTTAGTGCTTCAGCACTTTATGCACTTTGGCTGCTTTAGCCCACAGCATTACTTAATGGAATTGTCAAAGTGCCTTGAAGTTATGTAAAGTCATTTGAGAATTTGCTAATGTAGGGGCTGCAAGTTTGACATGGCAAGAACCCTGGCAGTTGGATGTTGACACTTTCTGCCTGAGTTTTACCTCATTTTGAGCCAATAAAAAAACCAAGTCCGAAGCCTACCATATACAATCCTGATGATAGGTTGATGATGTCAGGGTCAATATAAGTCTGTAATGGTGCTGATCAGTGGGCCGCCTATTGATTTGATTCCATAATAAGTCATCGATTGGAAACCAAAAGGCAGAACTTACTAGACAATTGCAATGACAGATTGATGGTAGTCAGGGTCAATATAAGTGGGCAATGACACAGATAAAATGGAGAGATAACCTGATATTGAATCACATGCATGCCTCTGCCCAACACCATTCAATTCAATGTCACTGGTTGCCACCCTCCCTGCCAGCATTGAGGGTCAGAAGCTGCCTCCAGTGGAGTGCTGACCATGGCAAAGTTTTTTTTTTGCTTTCTTCTTCTTCTTCCTTGTTCTAACTGAGCCAATGTTACAGGCTGTGCTGCAAAGCATAATACCAGAAAGTATGACTGCTGGCAGGTCACTCATGCCCAGTCTCCATGTGCCTCAACTTCCCTTGTTTTCCTTAGCTTCCTTCGGAGCTTTAATGCTCTATCTTCTTGATGTTCAAACATGAACTTAACGTCCACTGCTATGCACATGTTGCAAAGAGGATGCACATATGGTAAGTGGTTCAATATATCTGTGTTAATGGAGGGACTCACTTCCAATAGGCTCAAGCCATATGTATACTATGATGTTCAGTTGAGCAACAACAACAAGGCAAGAGCCTTCCTAGCGGTTGTAATGGAAGGCTCATAGGCCCTCCACATTGTAAAGCTCATCTTTGCAAAGTCGGTTAGTATCTACAGCATGGTAGAGGTCCTCAGCCTGTGCCAGAATGTGGAAGACCTGGCCATCAAAACTAGTCTCCATTATCTACTTGCCGTTTGAGAAACCCTCTACCAGAGCCCATGAACAACCTGCTCCAGATCAAGACCATGTATACACAGTTAGCCACAGTCACAGACAGAGCACATCATCTTACCTAAACTTGTCTGATTCAATTGCCTCTCTCAACTCCACCTGGGTTTATCCTGGGCTTCATTGGAGTCAGTACCTGAGGGTCTCTCCAGCCTCCCAAACCTCACCCACCTCTTGATGTTCTGGACAACCAGTCACTTATGCACCTCTAAGCTTGTGCAGTTCCTCGCAAAAGGAATGACAGAAGTCTTGATTCTATGGATTAATGACATTGTGATGAAGAGTGCTATCCACAGGGACCTACTTTCACAAAGGTTGCAGGATGCTTGAGTTGTTATCTTCAGGTCTTGCTTTATGGGCCATTACATGGCTGCTAGCAGTTTCTGAAAGTTTGCTAAGTGCATTGCATAGTGGCGAGTAGACAATCAAGGTATGTGTTACTCATATTGATCATTCTCCTCATTTTGACTATGGTCCCAAACAGTGAAGGGTTTTGAGTATCCACTCTTTTGAAGTACAAGGTACTCCAAAGTGCAAAGGGGCAGAGAAGTAATAGTCTCAGGTGGGAATACTCACCTGGTGTTGATGAACAATAGTAGGTCAGCCAAGGATCTTCTCAGAGTAAGACTTGATGAGAGTAGAAACAAATGTTGATATTCGAGTAAAGAAAAGACATGCTGCTAAGATAGTCTTTATATACTATCTAGAGATATAGTTTAAGTTCCTCTTGAACTATGAGGTAGATATGCTATAGGCTGTTCTACAGGAATATTCTATAGTACTTTAAATAATAGCCAATGACATAAAAGACTATAGTAAGATGTGCTATGGCACAATCCTGACTAAGTATTGCACCACTGGCATCATGACATCATGAATAGTGTAAGCAATCTAGACCTTTGTAGTAACATGACTAGTAAGAGTCACATTATCACTAGTCTTTGGAACCAATAGTTCTAAGATCAGAACTACCAGAACTACCAGAACAGAATAGTTAGCCAGTGAAGCTATATTCTCAACATACTCCACCTCAGGTGCCCCTACTTCTTCAAGGTGGATAGGCATGCAATGGGGTTTCACATATTGTGAAGTCGAAATAACTATATAAAGAATTGGCAATTCATCTTTATGGGTGCAAGGAATGACAGGGGTAAGATGGGGGGCTAATGTAAAGAAATGGTGATTCATCTTTATGGATGCAAGGAATGACAAGGGGAGAGCCTGGTGATGTGGACAGCAGGTAACAACTGGAGAGATTTTAAGGGGGGGAAAAGCCTGGCAAGGTGGATAGGGATAGTGAGTATGGAATAGGGACCTTCTAATGTAAAGAAATGGTGATTTGTTTTTATGGATGCAAGGAATGAAGAGGGTGAGATAGAGAGGACTAATGTAAAGAAATGGTGATTTGTCTTTATGGATGCAAGAAATGAAGAGGGTGAGATGGAGAGGACTAATGTAAAGAAATGGTGATTTGTCTTTATGGATGCAAGAAATGAAGAGGGTGAGATGGAGAGGACTAATGTAAAGAAATGGTGATTTGTCTTTATGGATGCAAGGAATGAAGAGGGTGAGATGGAGAGGACTAATGTAAAGAAATGGTGATTTGTCTTTATGGATGCAAGGAATGAAGAGGGTGAGATGAAGAGAACTAATGTAAAGAAATGGTGAGTCGTCTTTATAGATGCAAGGAATAACAAGGGGAGATCCTGGTGATGTGGACAGCAAGTAGAGATTTGAGGGGGGGAAAAAGAGGGGGGGAAAAGCCTGGTGATGTGGATGGCAAGTATGGGACAGGGACCTTCAATTCCAGAAGATCAGCATGAAAGTGATGATTAAGGATGTACAAGAGAGAGATATTCATATGAGAGTGCCCAGGGAAGATGTTCCACTGAGTCAAGTTCAACCCCACATTCACTCAATTTGAGATGGGGATGGGGTGACTCAATGGACACAAAGTCCAAGAATGTTCTTGGCATGATGCAAAGTCAGTCACTGAGAGTGGGAAGTGGCACAAAGCATACTTCAATACACAAGGGCAGGAGGCAGGCCACCAGACAATGAAAACTGCGGTGAGGAGGCAAATGAATGTGTGGATAAAGGTGTCAAATGTGAGGTCCTGCTCAGACAAGGGAAACAAATCAGAGGAGGAGGAGGGAGGAGCCATGTTGAAGGGAATGAGGTTGAAGGGAAGAGGCAGGAGGAGCAATATGGGTGGTAGTGAAGTGAAGGTGGGCAACTGTTGAGGCTGTCAATGTTACATAATGCCTGATTACCTTGTTTGGTCTGTGGATTGTCCTCCTGCCTTACATAATCTGTTTGAGTCCTTCATTGTGTTACATAATGCCTGAATACCTTATTTGGTCATCACTAGACTAAGTACCACAACTGTCCTCCCGCCTTGCAGATAAATGATTTGAATGACAGCCAAACTTCATGTGAAACCTCAAAGATCATCTGCTCTCAAGGTTGCTTGGCCTGGACTACAATGGAGATGAGCAGATTTTCACCCCCGATGAGCACAACAACATTGAATTCACCAACATCAATTCTGTGGTGGAGTCGAAACTTCTGCAGATCAACTACACAACATACAACGTACACTGAGACTACAACATGA
This sequence comes from Boletus smithii, assembly GCA_038092715.1. Lineage (NCBI taxonomy): Eukaryota > Fungi > Basidiomycota > Agaricomycetes > Boletales > Boletaceae > Boletus > Boletus smithii. Next base: position 1,868 of record JBBPQT010000835.1, on the reverse strand, counting down.
TATGGACTAGGAGCAGAGATGTAGTTATGATGTCCTCAAGAGATGAACAGCACCCATTCTGGTATGCACGGGTAATCTGTGCATTCAATATCCAGGTTCTTTTCTGTCCTGATGGCATCAGTTGGTCAAGGCATCACATGGAAGTGCTTTGGGTCCACTGGCTCAGGATTGACTAGCAGAATAAATGGGGCTTCAAGGAAGCCCATCTACCAAAAGTAGGGTTTGTCCCAGATAGAGCTGACCACCTACCATTTGGTTTCCTAGACCCTTCCCTAGTCATTCAGGAATGTCACTTGATCCCAGCATTCTTGGAAGATTGCACATCTGAACTTCTGCAGGAAGGACCTTCATTAGCCAGACTTCCTGGCGAAGTGGATGACTGGATTCTATGTAAATATGTGGGTTCTAATACATGTTCTCAGTGTCCAGACCAAGCCCAAGCTGACCCATGAAGATTTGTGGATTGCAGGATGTTTGCTCAATTTGCTAGGATTGGAGTTGGCCATCTCATGCCCAATGTAGGGGGTCAGATTCCAGCACTTGTGGTTGAAGCTGATGATAATATGGATGAAGATGATGATCAGTATGTCATGAAGCAAGGAGTAGGTTATGCTGACCTTAGACTTGGCAGGGAACATGTTCAGGACATTGATGATGAGGTTGAAGACAAGGAGGAGGAGGAGGAGGAAGACAAGGAGGAGGATAAAGATCATAATGCTGAAGATGAGGAGAGTGAGAGTAACGACCGGGAGGAAGATGACAGTTCAAATTCAGATGAGAGTGAAATATAAGGTGACCTATATGCTCCCCAGGGCTCACCCCTTTATTTATATGTTGTGCTCATACCCTTGTATCAACTCTCATTGGCAATAATCTTGTTGTCCTCTCTGAGGCTACATTTTTTGAGAGTGAGTACAACTGAGTAAATGAGAGAGTGAGATCTCCAGTCAAGTATACGAATATACACAGTGTCTAAATAAGGAAACCTAATGAGTGTACGAAGTTTGGGTAGTCCATTTTCCTAATACAACGGGCTGTTCTCCAACATTTTTTGGTCTGTCACATCATATAAAGTATAGCCATGGGAATATATCAAAGTGTGTGTAAACAAGAGCCCCTAATAGATATCTTGCCAGGAATTCAAAGTCCAGATGTGTGTGGTAATGTTAATCAACTTACATGTGAACCATGGAAACCAACATATTTATTGCATTTGTTGAGCAAATCATATAGGCCAATATAATGTAATATATGCTACATTTGAGTTTCAGCAGGACAATAAATCTGATATAGACCATACAATACCTTGTATTTGTGCTACAATATTATCATAGCCTCACAAGATAGGTCATCTAAGTATATTTGAATATGTTGCATATATGATAATATAAACTGTTTACAAATAATGTGCTGATTGAAAATCTTAAATTTTATCAGGGTCTTGAGTTTCTCCTGAAGGCTTAGCAAACTTAAGGCTGAACACACACAAGAATTCTGGAAGCGTCAAGCCCTACACCACAGTGATCACCAAATCAAAAGAGGAAGCTGTTACAATTCACTTTTCTTTCCTTGAACTTACAGATGGAGACCGACTCCACTGCCATATGTCCACCTTTCCTTAGTCATTCTTGCTTACCTTCATTGTTCCAGAATATTCTTTGACGTTCTAAAGTGACGTCACCTTTTGACATGACTAATCATTCCATTACCTTCCATCTTGTTCTATCTGATTAGTCATCCTTCTTTGAACCAGTATATAAACCTAGATACCTCGCGATGTATTTCCCCAGCTAGTCTTTCTCAGACAATAGCATCTGCTTCATCGCTCTCTTGGATTTCTCTGAGTCGCTCGTCCTACTCCCGAGTGT
>JBBPQT010000834.1:0-10857 GCA_038092715.1 Boletus smithii | reverse complement strand
CGGTGCTGACCTGGCACCAGATCCGGAACCATGGAATCCTCCTGGTTCTCCTCCTAGATCTTTATCACCTCCGCAATTCGAGAGTCCAATGCATCCTCCTTCATATCGAATGGAGTTCTCACCTCCACACCCTGGTGTTCGGAGAGATAGACCAGATTCCGGACATCGATCAAGTATAGATGATCGACATCAACACAAGCGTCAAACCATATCCGATTCACTGGATACTTCTCTAGAAGAAGAAGATGGTTGGTTAGTTCGTGCTCCAGTTCCACCTAACTGGTTGCCACCCAGACAACAGCCTGGAGAAAGAACAACTGAGTTTCGGATTCGTCCTCATCAATACCATCCTACTAGGGATGAGTGGTCTAATTTCAGACCACCACCAGAACAACAACAATCTAATCGTGTTCCACAACCTCAGGTTATACCGGATAACGCTTATGGCGATCGTCCGCCAACACTAATCCTGAGAGATCTTAATCAAGGACTTGATCCAATTCAGGAGGAGTCAAGGACTCCTGAACAACCACGCATGGAAGTTGATCCGGAACCTTTGGAACCGAGACCTACTAATGAGAATGATGATCTCGGACAAATGTACAGCAGTAAGTGGCTTAGACATCACTTTGCACTCGCTGTAGATCATGGAGAATGGACTCTACCAAAGCATTACCGAGATATAGCAAAGCTACCTTGAGATCAGCAAAAAGGTATGATGCGTCCAAAGATGAAATGAAGTCTTTACAAGACAGAAAGGTATGGGAATTGGTATCATTACCAAAAGGTCACATACCCATCAAAGGGAGATGGGTATTTGCCATTTGCACTGGAAATCTGTTATGTTTGGCCCAGGTAGGGACGAACGTAGCCTCAGTTGGTTCAAGGGTTCGGTTGCTGGGGACTCCAGACGATGAGGACACTAATGACGATAGTCGATAGGGTCAAGGGTTCAAGGTGTCTTCCAGCAGAACAGCTGGGAAGTCAAGGGTTCGACTAGCAAAGCAGCTAGTGGAGGTTCAGAGGGTTCAAGGAAAGTGTCCACTCAAGAGTAGGACAAGTGACTCAGAGAGATCCAAGGGAGCGATGAAGCAGATGCTATTGTCTGAGGAAGACTAGCTGAGGGGATACATCGCGAGGTATCTAGTTTTATATACGAGTGCCAAGGGATGATGACTAATCAGATGGAACAAGAGGGAAGGTTATGGAACAATTAGTCAGGTAAATGAATGACATCACTTTGGAACATCAAAGAATATTGTGGAACAATGAAGGTAAGTGAGAATGACTAAGGAAAGGAAGACATGTGGCAGTGGAGTCGGTCTCCATCTGTAAGTTCAAAGAAAGAAAAGCAAATCATAACATTACCCCCCTGTTAAACCTGAAACTCCAGTGAAGGATAACAGATGAACGGTGTGAGTCAAAAGTCACGGTAAGACGGCCTGGGAGATCCGGTGGTGTTGGCATAAGTGGTGTCATCCCAAACATCCTCAATGTCTGGGGAAGGAATACGAGTGACAGGGGAGTGGGAGCGGCAAGTACAGGTGCGAGGGGGAGACACATTGACAGGGATCATACGTCACGGGGGAGGAACACATAAAGGCCTGCTGGATTGAGAGGAACGAGAATGAGACGAAGATGAACTGGAAGAGCTCGGAGGGTTGAACATGACGGGAGACGCTAGTCTCAGAGGTGGCGAGGGAGATGAGGTTTCCGAGGCGTTGGTTCTGGAGGTATCCATGCTGTAATTCCCAGAGTGGGGATCCAATGTCGAGGTAGGTGCTAAGAGGGAGAGCCATGCGAGGGTCATGTAAGAAGTTGGTCATCTGGTGGAGAGTATGGTTGTCGGGTAGGGTAGGTTGAATTCTGTGAGCATAGAGGGGGACATCTACGGAGATGATAGGGGGGTTATTGGTGACAATGGAGATAGGAGCAAACTCAGCGGGGAGTTCAGGTCCAGCCCAGCCCGGGGAGGGCAGGGTCGACGATGGAGTAGCAGGGTTCAAAGGGGTAGAGGATAAACGGGTAAGAAGTGAAGGAGGAGAAATGACTACTAGAGGAGGGAAAGGAGCAAGAGAAGAAACGGAAGAAGGAGACAAGGAAATTTGTTCAATAGACATTGTGGTGGTTTTATTTCGAAGGGGGTGAGAAAGGGAAAGTGGTGGGGTGATGTTTCTTATAGTCAAGGAGGGTGGACTTTGAATGATTCAAGTTCCGTTCAGAGATCCAGGAATCTTCTTTGGCTGAATATCCCTTCCATCGGATCAGGAAGGAGCAGTTGGATGGAGCTCCACGGTGTTGCAAGATCTTCTCGATCTCATACTCTTCTTTGCCTTCTATGAGGTCAGGTGGGGGTTTCGGGAAGTTCAGACCGTGAACGTCATTTTCGCGATAGGGCAATAAGAGAGAAGCATGAAAGACAGGGTGAATCTTCCATGTGGAAGGGAGGTGGAGTTGGTATGTGATCGGAGATAGAACCTTAGTGATAGTGAAGGGTCCTTCTCATTTGGGAGTGAGTTTCAGGTTGGCGACAGATCATTGGAGGTTCTTGGCTTCGAGCCAAACATTCTGTCCGATGGTGAAGGGAGTGAAGTGACGATGAGTGCGAGAGGCCATGACTTGTCTAGCGAGTTCATGGGAGGCGAGGGCTTCATCTCATGCGGCAGTTAGCTGTTTCAATCTCATTTCTACAGTGGGAATAGATGTAGCGGAGATTGCTGAAGGGAGGGGATGGGGTTCATATCCAATCATGAGATAGAATGGTGACTGGTTGGTGACGGAATGGACACAGTGATTGTGAGCAAATTTGGCATGGGAGATGGATTCGGACCAGGATGTGGGATGGTTTCCGCAGAATATGCGGAGGTAGGTTTCGACCTCTTGGTTTACTTGTTCTGTTTCTCCGTCAGACTGAGGGTGATAGGCTGTGGAGAGGGAGAGGTCGTAATTGAGTAGTTTTCTGAGTTCTCGAGCAAAGGCAGAGGCAAATTGGGGACCTCAGTCAGAGATGATTTTATCATAGAGGCCAAAGCAGAGGTAGACTTTATGGAAAAAGAGTGAAGTGATGCCTTTGGCAGTGATGGTGGTTTTCGTGGGACAAAGAATCACCCCCTCAGTAAGCCCATGGTTGACCACGACCAAGAGAGCATCAAAGCCAGAGGAGGAGGGAAGGCCGGCGATGAGGTCACACGAGACCTGACGAAAGGGACCGGACGCAGTGGATTTGATAGGTGTGAGAGGAGGGATGGTGGGGTGGGTATTAACCTTGTTCTGTTGACACATGGCACAACTGTCAACATATTTACGAACAAACGAAGCGAGGCCTGGCCACCAGAATTCCGTGGCAACCAGCTGGCGCATTTTAAGATAACCAGGATGACCAGCTGTTTCGTGATCGTGACAATGGGAGAGGATAGATCGGCGGAGAGCATCATCGGCAGGGATATAGACACGGCCCTTGTAGGTAAGCATCCCTTCCTCTAATTGCCAGTCAGAGAGGTGAGTGCAGAAAGTGAAGGGAGTGGTTTCATCCATGGACTGGAGTGCAGTAAGAACAATGGGATCACTGGCATATGCATCCTAGATGCGATGGGAGAGAGCAATGTCAATAAGGTTGACAAAGAGGGATGGGGGAAGGAGAGTGACACTGTCGTTCTCAGTCTCGGAGGAGGGGAGGAGATCCAGGTGACGAGAGAGGGTGTCGGGGCTGGCAAGGAGTTTGCCTGGGACGTGGATCATGGCAAGATCGAAGTCGGCAAGATCGAGAAGCCAATGTGCCTGCTGTTGGTTGAGTCCCTGTGGTTTCCAGAAGTATGTAAGGTTCTTATGGTTGGTGAAGACTTGAACAGGAAATGGCGATCCGTGGAGATAGTGACACCAGGACTTCAGGGCACAAATGACAGTGAGGAGTTCGCGATCATAGATGTCATAGTTTCATTCTGCGGGGGAGAATGACTGGGAGAGGTAGGAACAAGGATGCCATTCACCATTGGAATCTGTTTGGAGAAGTATGGCTCCAGATGTGAATTTCAAGGCATCCGTTGTGATGGCAAAGGGGGCTGAGAGAGTGGGGAGATGGAGAACAGGCTTCAACATGAAGAGGCATTTCAGAGTGTCGAAGGCAGTTTGACAAGCGGGGGACCAGGACCATGGGAGGTTCTTCTTTGTGAGGTCAATGAGGGGACATGCGATGTTCAAGTAGTTGGAAATGAAGTGATGATAGAAGTTGGCAAAGCCGAGGAAGGAGTGGACATCCTTAACTTTAGCATGGACAGGCCACGAGGCAATACCATCAAGTTTGATAGGGTCCATGGCAAGTTGACCGGGTTTAACGATCATTCCAAGGTAGTCGACTTCTGAGGTGGCGAACTTGCACTTTTCAAGTTTGAGGTGCACATTGAGTTCTGCCATTCATTGCAGGACCCATTTGGTTCGCTCAGTGTGGGTGGTATCATCTGGGGAGAAGATGAGGAGATCATCCATATAGATCACAAGCCATCCTTCTGCGATCATATCGTGGAAAGAGTCATTCATGAAACGTTGGAAGGTGGCGGGGAATTGGTAAGGCCAAAGAACATGATGGTGGGTTCGAAGAGCTCCTTATGGGTGACAAAGGCAGCTTTCCATTGGTGTCCATCCTTGATGCGAACATTGTTGTAACCCCATCGGATGTCGAACTTGGTAAATGTTTTAGCCCCTTGGAGCTTATCAATGAGATCGGAGATGAGTGGAAGGGGGTAGGCATCGCGAACAGTATGTTCATTGACATAGCAGTAGTCTTGGCAGGGGTGGAGTCCTCCATCCTTCTTTTTAACGAAGAAGAAGGGGGATGCTTGGAGGGAGTTCGAAGGGCAGATCTTCCCAGCCTTGAGGTTCTCATTGAGGAAGTCTTCAGTGGCTTTTCGCTCGTCAGGGGAGAGTGGGTAGATCTTCCCAACCTTTGGAGTGAAGGTTTCCTTTAGGTTGATTTTGTGGTCATAGGGTCGAGAGGGGGGAACATGTTCGGTAGCTTCTTTGGAGAAGACTGAAGCGAATTCAGTATACTCGGTAGGGAGTGTGATTTTAGGTTTGGCTGCTTCAGCGGCCATAGCCAATTCTGTGGCAGTGGTAAGGTGGGCGATGACAGGGGATCCAGCTGGGATGAAGCGTGATCCACAGTGGATGATTCAATAGAGGACACGGTTGTTGTAAGCACGACGGATGTATTGAGATTCAGTTTCCTGGTCAAGGTAACTGTAAAGATGGGCATCATGGATGGCGTGGACATTGACATGGCAGGGAAGGCAAGGGGATTCCTTATAGTAGGAGTTGTCATGTCGTTTGGTATCAGCAGCAAAGATGGAGTAAAGATCCCTTGACTCATCAATGGCTTTGTCGAGGGATAGGGTTTGAGTCTTCCAATCAATAACAGGGTTGGCGGACTTCAACCATGGGAGACCTAGGAGAACATTTGTCTTGCCTAGCGACATGACATGAAAGGTGACCTTCTGGGTGATGCCTACGATATTGACAAAGAGGGTGCAGGAGTAGCAGATTTCTCCGCTTTTGTTGAAAGAGGCATCTGCGTTTCGGGCTCGAAGGGGTTTGTCGAGCTTAGTGGTTGGCAACCGATGTTTTCAGATGAATTGCCAGTCGATGCAAGAAATGTCTGTGCCGCTATCGACTAGGGTGTGAGTGTCGACGGTTTTCATGGTGTGCAAAGGTACAATCATTTGAATGGGGATTTCCATTGACTTGGTCATAGATTGTACAGATATAGAAGCACAGGTAGGAGAGGGAGGGACTCCCGTCGATCGAGACTCCCGTTTCAAAAATCCATTGGGGTAAAGGTTACATGATGGATGGTCTCTTCATCGTCATCATCTATCTCCTGTAGCTTTGGTAACTCCTCGTCCTCTTTGACAACTTGTACCTTTCTGGTGGTTTTCAGGTTGGCGGGGAAGGAAGGGCAAGCGGAGCTGTTATGCTTGGTCCTGGGTAAGGGGCAAGTGCAGCCTCTGAGACGAAGTAGTTCAAGGTATGTTCAAGGGGGTTTCCTCTTGGAACGTTCAAGGCGTTGTCGAGGGGCTTTCCTACTCAATGAGATCAAGGGTTCGAAGGTTTCAAGGAGTTACCTGTTCTGAGTACGGGCAAGACTTGCGAGACAAAGCTGAAGAGTGAAGAGGGCGCTGTAATTCACAAGTAGATGGAAGTACAGAGGAGACCTAGCTTAAGGTATAAGGTAGGCGACGAAGGTACTTTATATACATTACAAGGTAGTTTAGGGCTGGCATGGGAACGGTTCAGGGCTGGTCACGGAAGGTTCTGGAATGTGGAGGAATAGACGCAATGACGAAGCAAATGTGTAATAGTGCGAATGTCGTGGACGATGATGGAATAATGGTGAGTCATCACGGAAATGAAAGGAATGTTCTAGAAAGCAAGGGAAAAAGTATAGTACCGTGGGGAATCGTAACATCCTCCTCCTCCTCCACCAAAGCTCGTAACCCTGATGCCATGGACATCAATGTCATCAAAGCATCCAAACTCACCCCCAATGAACAGAAATGTTGCGTCGAGAAAGGACTTTGCTTCCACTGCCGCAAAGCGGGGCATCTTAGCTCCACTTGCCCTTCCTTCCCTGCCAACCCAAAAACCACCAGAAAGGTACAAATCGTCAAAGAGGACGAAGAGTTACCTAAACTACAGGAGATAGACAATGACGATGAAGAAACAATTTGTCGTGTAGCCTTTACCCCGATGGATTTTTGAAACAGGAGTCTCGATTGACGGGAGTCCCTCCCTCTCCTACCTGTGCTTCTATATCTGTACAATCTATGACCAAGTCAATGGAAATCCCCGTTCAAATGATTGTACCTTCGCACACCATGAAAACTGTCGACACTTGCGCCTAGTGTTGCCACAACTCAGCTTGGCTCAGCTTGGCTCAGTTCCTAGTGGCTCTTCCCACAGCTTGGCTCTGCCACTTATAGTAAGCCAAAACAAATTACTTAGCTCAGCCTGGTTAGCTGGTTCAACCGGTAAAAGCCACCCAATAAAATTTCATGGCTAAAGTCAACTCTAGCTGACCTAAGCTGCTCCGCAGATATGTATGGGTAGACTACACGAATCATGCTCACACTCTTCATACTGTAGAAATAATGGCAGACATCATACAGAGTGCAATGATCTACTACAACAGGAACTATAAGGAGCTGCAATGTACAGACAAAAATAATAGAGTCGTCAAGTCCATCCAAACTTTCCTGACCTGATTTCTCATGCACACTACGGCAATTTAAGTAACCTTGCACTGCGATGAAGCCCAGGTGTGGTTTGGACATTTGAAGGCATGCAAGAATCATGATGTTCACTTCAACCACTAGAGCAGAGATGTAGTTAAATGTTAAGTAAAATGCAAAAACGACTTACGGAGCTGATTGCTGAGGTGTTCGATCCCTCGCTCCCTTAGTTTTCATCCTATGCACGCACACAACCTGTGTGACGGTGTTGGGTGGAGCTTCTGCAGTAGGCACCGATCTGGTATGGGAAAGACCAAGGCAGGAGTGTGGTTTAATGTTGGGTACACTCTGTAGAAGAGTACGGAGGTGGTCGTAATCTGGCTTCTGGGTAAATGCAAGACAGCATGCGTGATGGAAAATGTTCGTGAGCTCAAACGGAACACCCTTGGCTTGGGGGTCCTTCAGATAAGCCTGTTTCAAAGTGAGGACTGTTTTGTGCTGTGGACTCCGGCCATCTTGACCCAACCATGGAAGTGAACCTTGTAAGAGAAATATGAGAGTGAAGGCAAGGGACTCGATATCATCCCGCTGTCCCAACTGCAAGCCAAGGTGACTATTGATAGAAGTGAATGCAAGGGTGCCAACAAAGGAGTCCTGCTCCTTCTCTGGGATGTGGATGCGCAACAAGGGGTCCCGGAACATCTGAGCGATGCTGAAATCAATAAGAAAAACAGTGTCTTGCAACTCTCCAATACCCATCAATATATTCTGTGGTTTGATGTCACAATGGATAAAATTACGAGAGTGGACAAATTCCACATGGGAAACCTGTTTTGTGGACCAACAAACAATCTGAGTTTCAGCGGTGTGGTGATCAACGAGATAAAAACATACCAACTGAAGGCCAATCCTAGCAATGTGAGAGAGGCTGAAAGTTTTGCTTTGTGCTTGCTCGACTAAACATTGCAGAGACGGTCCTAGAGTCTGGAGGACCATGGCGAGATATTGTCCCTCCATCCCTAACCATATGGCCCATGGGATTCCAGCACTGCCCTGAAGTTGCTTGAGAACTTCATATTCATGCTCCAAGCATGAGTTGGTGTCAGATGTGATACTGCAAGGCTGCAGCTTAATTGCGACCTCACATTTGGTAATGAGGTCCCGCGCAAGATGGACAGAAGCTGCAAAACATACCATTAGGGCAAAATACACCAAAGTACCCCCATAGTAGAGTGAATAATTTGATAAACGAACCATGTGAACCCACTCCCATCTTTTATAAGATTCGATATCTTCCATCGACACGAAAAATATCCATTTCCATGTCTGATTGGATATCGATAGTGGGATCTAGAAAAGTGTGTCAGTTTAGGTGGTGATGGACTTGAAAACCGAAAGGCATTGCCAGTTCAGCAGCCTGTGGACAGGCAACCCTTCTCAACCTTCTGCTTAATAAGACACCCTCTGTAGTACTTAATCTTGGTGCAACTCACATGTTCACCAGAATTTGATGGCAACAGATAAGTTTTGACCACACTTTATCGTAACTATTACACAAAAAATCTATTCTAAGTAGTACAATGTACTGGTATGTGGTCCGACAAACAAGTCAGGTAATTTATCAACATACCAGATATGACATGTTGAATGGTACACTCACCCCACCTGACCTTGATCTTTCCCTGTGCATGACATCCTTGCACACTTTCCCCTTAAAAGAGAGGATTCTATTGTCTTGGCTTCTTCATACTTGTGCTCCATCACCAGCCAAACTCTGCTGACAATGGGATGGGGGCGAGTGAGCACATGCACACACAGGAGGACTCAACAGGCGAAGAGAGGCGTGTGAAGGTGCACACAACAGGCGCACTTGAGTACATGCATTGCTGGGTGACTGAGAGGTAGACGGAATGAGTAGGGGGAGTCGACAGATGAGGAGGTGGCAAATGGGCTGGGTGACTGGAAGGTGGAGGAGGTCGTAGACGGAAGAGGTAGATGGATGGTGAACAGGTAGGGCAACTCGACAGATAGGGAGGTGGCGAATGGGTAGGGTGGCTCAACAGATAGGGAGGTGGCGAATGGATAGGGCAACTGGGGGATGGAGGGGGTGGTGAACGGGTAGGGCAACTCAATGGATGGCACTCACAGTCAAACCACCTGATCACCGCATGGATATTCTTTCATCGACTCCATGTGTGAGTTGTCCCAATGTGAGGTGGGCGCGACGGTGCACACTCACACTCGTATCTCTCTAGGGTGTTGTGTTTGCATGTGAGACCATAAACAACGGGTGAGATAAATGCACCCAATGTCAAGGTTCCGAAGCTCTGGCATATCATGACCCTTGGGAAAGTAAGGTACCTACTCAGATAGACTCAGATCTACCTGTCTTACTCTTCCCTGTGCCGCTCTACGCTCCTACAATATGTCTCATTCCTCCTTCCGAAGGATGTTAGCAAAGAGAGCAGAAGTGGGGGGCAAGGGAGAGGGTGCATTGTTGTCGTTGCACTGTCATTGTGTTAACATCGCATGTAGGGGAAGGGTGCATGAGATAGAGGTGTACTGTAGTTGTCATCGTCAGAAGCACCCCGCGTGCGCAAAGTGTGGCGCAAATGGATGAGTCAGCATGTACTAATTTTTTTTCTCTAAGCGACTGTGAATCCTTCGCACTCGGCAAAGCCTCCCCAGCATCCATGACTAGTCCCCATAACTTTTCCTTTTGATACTGAAGAAGCTACAAGTCCTTTCAATCGTTCACCGCACTGCAGGCCTGTTCACCAGTACCTCCCACCCACTCACCGTCCCTACTTTGTGCACCCTCTCCTCCTGCCCACTGGTTTTCCTCCCCCTCATGCCTCCTCATTTGCGTCCACCCATGCACATATGGAAAGGTGTGATTCCAAGGGCGGATGGAATTAGCAGACATGTTCCCAAGCGTAGGACACGCCCCTGGGAAACAAGGCAGGGGGGTCTGCGCTGATTTGGAGAAATGAAAAGCACACTGTCTGCCGCGTCCCTTATCGATGAGTGACGTGCTTGAAAGGCGCAAATCTGTGAGGCACACACAAAGACAGCGCATACATCCACCTTTACCACTCGGCACACGGTTGCATGTCGACCTCAGCATCTCCACATACATTTCTCCTCTGCTCCTCCATGCTCAATGTTCACCGCTTCCAACAGCATGCCGGTGTCCATGGACAACAACCCCGCCTCAGTCGCAGAGCAGCGCGCCAATGCTGTCGCAAAGCTGCATCGCGCCGCGTCCCTTCCCTGCATGAAAGATGGCAGGCGTCCCCCAATGCATATCAAAGCTGTGAGTGATGGAGAGAAGTTCCAGGCAGAGGATGAACAGGATGTCATTGAACCCACCCACAACCACCCATCCAGTCCCATTCAAAGACCCGACTCTCCTCCCGAACAGAAGCCCGCCACACCCAAACCATCCACATCGGGTCGGAAACACCGCAATAGGTCTCACTCCCGCTCCAGGGGCTCAAGAGACTTCAAGGGTAAAAAGCTTCCTCAGTCTCCCATACCCCTCTCAGTCACCCCGAGCAACAACTCTTCCCCCAACAATTCGCCCCCTTCCCCTCCACCTACCGTGCTCCAGCCCCCGTCCATTGTCACACCGATA
>JBBPQT010000833.1:0-10867 GCA_038092715.1 Boletus smithii | reverse complement strand
GTAGCACAAGAAATAGAAAGAAGGGTGCGATAAGATTGACCCTAAAGGGATTCAAGAAAGAATACCAAGGCAAAAGGACAACAGGAATGGCTTTCCGATCCAATGGTGAGCTGGATAATAGAAGTCCGGACCTCTTCCATGGCAGAAGGACTACAGGTGCAGGCGGGCACACTGTGTGGAACGTGTGGATTCGGGCGGATTGTCGACGACAGTGTCAACTAGACTTAGGGACTAAGTGGAACAGTAGAAGGTAGATGATATTGTAAGGACAGAGTACATCCTTTTATAGTCTGGGCATACCCGGGACTTCCAAAGGCATGCAAACAAAGTGGGAGCGCAATAGTGTAGTGAGTACATGTGTCAGGAAGGTAATGAAACATAGGTAATGAACCGAATGAGTAGGTATAATGCATAGGGTAGGCTTTGGATGGTCAGAGAACTCGAATGCATGAATAGAAACTTACCGGCAAATGGATCCGGACATGGATAACAGATTCCGGAAGTTCTGGATGGAAGGACATAGACAGGAAGAGTGCGGACCTGGAAGGAAAAAGAGTGGAAACAAGCAGACAATGCTGGACGAAGTCGAGGAGTAGTGAAGGATTGATGGATACTGCCAAATGACAGGCTACAGCCGTAGGGAATAGTCGTTCTCTACATCGCACTGACCTGCATGAAGATAGATTCGCCCATGGCCATGGCCGAAAAGGAGAATTATTCCACAAATGTGGAATGACAGAGAGCCTTGTTTTCACATGACAGGATAGTCATGAATGGGTAGAAGATTACCCCAAATATTCTTAATTTTCCACCATACATATTAAAAGATATATGTCAAACCATCCCACTACCATATTTTGCTCAAGTTAAGCATACTTATCAGTACAAAACCTATTTTACTCTTGCTAGTATATTACCCTAGCTAAGACCCCTTATCATAACCCCTATCCCAATGTCACATGACCTAAGACCACACCCCACACCTATCATAAAAGAGTTGTGATTGGCCATATCACCCCTCCTATATCTAGAACTTTACTTGAGTCAGCTCGGCACAGCATGAGTCAGCCTGAGTCAGTATGAGTCATAACTAAGTGCAATGAGTCAGCACATCTAGAAACCCTTAGTCAGCCTTGGTAATCAATCCAAAAAGAGGTGAGACAGAAAAAGGATAAAATGAATAAATCCAAAAAGGGAAAGTGTGAGTCATAGTAAGTCATCATGAGTCAGCATGAGTCATAATGAGTCAAGAGCGACCCAGCCAATCAGAGGACTGCAAAAAGGCCTCATTGATGGATCAGTCAGCAAAGCCTTGGCATTTGTAATCAATAGTTTGGCATTTATAAGCAAAATCTTGGCATTACTAAGCCGCTTTTGAGCAGGCACAGCCACCTATAGATAGTATAAATAGAGAGCCTTTTGGCAGTCAAAGGAATCATCTAAAAAGGACCCCAAAAACCTGAGGATCAAACCTAAGAATCATCTAAAAGATCATCCAAAGGAGGAGATCAATAGAGATCAAGAGAGATCCCAAGAAGGAAGAACCTGGAAGAAAAGGACCAAGAATTCCCTCCCAGGAGACACAAGAGTGATCTGACTGAGAACCAGGATCCCTAGCCTAGACCTACCACGACAAGTAGACCCCTAGACTAGAGTAGAACTGTTATTACTTACTAGACGATCAGCATAGCTCATAAACTACCTGATCACTGTACTCTACGTAAATCTAGCATAGGAAGGTCTAGTATCCCTAATACCTTCTACTTTCATTGACGCCAAGCCCTACCACTAGTAGTTCCAATAACACTGATTCCATAAACAATTAGGAGTGACACTGAGTGATTAGACTGCTTGCAAGACCCGACAAAATTCCTAGATTGAACTGAATCTCTAGGAATATTCCTAACTGTTGCTAAGAGTAAGATTTGCACTCTAGCTACACTAACGACCCACAGATCCTAACAACTGGATTTCTACAAGCCTTATTCTGTACACCCTAACTACAGTGCCTACAACTAAATTATTCTATTCCTCACCTTTGGATAAATACACTGAGTATTTCGCCTGCCTGAATAGTCTAGACAATAGTCTGACTGTTGGAATAAAGAATGCCCACGTTAACGACTTGGCTAAGTTTTCAACTAGACCAACTTACGAAAAGCCTGGTTTATCTAGAAGCAATTGTTGTCATAGCCCTAGCTTATAGCCATTCATCTATGAAGGATTGAGCCTGTTTTAATAGGATTCTAGAGATAGTGACCTGTTAGCCCATTCCTAGAAAGAAGACAACTGGAGCCCACCCAGTATCAGCTAGGAGACCCAAGAGACTATATTCTCAAGAAAGCAAGATGAAATGGGATTACCCTGACTAATTGGAAAGATTATGTCAGAGAATTTACCCTAATAGGAGAATGGCTGAAGAATCAGCAAATCATTAGAGATGAGGAATACCAAACCTATTTTTGGGCTGGAATTCCTAATGACATGAAGACCTGAGTAGAAACCTATGTACTAGCAGGGAAGCCAACAAGGGACTTAACAAAGCCCTTCACCATAGAAGAAATCACCCAGGTCATGGAACAATTACTCCACCAACAGCAGTTTGACACAAGACACCTTTGGCCCTCACAGCGAGCGACCAATTAGGAAGGAGAAAGTAGTGAGGAGGAGTATGAAGAATCAGACATGGAGAATGACACAGACTCTGAGTCAGACAGTGACCAGAAAGACCATTGCAAGGCAAAACACAGGAGAAAGCCCACAGGTAGAAACCAATCAGTGAAAATAACCCCTAAAGATAAGAGAGGAAAGGTACAGAAGGGTACACTAGATCAACTACCGACTACCCCTAAGTCAGGCGCTACAGTAAATGAACTCATTAACCATATGAGTAGGCTTAGCATACATGAGCCAGCCTATGTAAAGGCTTATCTAAAAGCCCTGAGTATAAACCCTTTGATTGAGAATGTATTGGAAAGACCAGCCTTACTAGCTGGGAGCTCAGAAGGAAATCAATCATACAAGGGTAAGGATCACACCCAGGCAAGGAATGCCCAGATCTGAAAAAATGAAATGCGAGACAATGGATTGCAGCAGAACACAAGGCTGGAAACCGGAGAACAGAGAGGTAACACTACTGGTATACCAACTACGGTGTTTATTGGATGCTATGGGTGTGGAAGCAGATCACATGGTTTGCAGTCGTGTCCGAGCATCAACAAACTATTAGGTACTGGTAATATAGAACGGGACCGGTATGGAAAGCTGTACCTATGAGGATCACATGACCTGCTCTATCGGTGACCCGGAGATACCATCCTGGATGTGTATCAACACACATGACAGGGACCAGACCGAGGAGAATTCCTATCAAACACAGTAATGGTAAGACGGGATCAAGATGGAAGAGGGGCCGAGGAGAGCTATGCATGGGAATATATGAGTAATGACGATGAAGACAGAAAAGAAACCCGGCGAACTTACTACCTGGTGACTAGCGCCAATGGCAAGCACTATGAAACAACCGACGATGACGAACCCCTGTGCTCGTATGCTGTTGAAAGGCCAGAGAAAGGACGGATTGATCGCTGAAAGGAAATTTTCGATGGGGTATACCCACTGTCACAAAGGAACCTACGAAATGGAGCAAATCAGAACAATCTGATAAGGAATGAAAAGCGATCGCGATGGAATGAAGTAGTATTAGAAAATATACCAGTAAATGGAAACCCCAAGCTGATGACCTCCAATCTGAGAGAGCGCGAGGAGAGACAAATGGGAGCACCGCCCACGAAAGGGAAAGACCCGATAAACAACCTGGACACCCCAAAGGCAGTGACAGCGTCAGTGATGAACAAAGTTCGTGATAAAATGAACTCAAACTCACCTATGATGAACTCATGCAGACCCGCATCACCCCCAGCGATGGCCCCAAAGGGCCAGGAGCGATGGAAAGTCCCCCAGAGACAGGAGAGGGATGTGCAGATGAGGGATGAGACGAAAGAAAGGAAGCAAGGAGGGATTACCTACGAGCAAAAACCCTGCGACCTTAAATTCGAACCCCAAGCCCCAGAATTAGGTGCACAGGAAGATCAAAGAACATTGCCGAATAGTTGGAGATCAGAATTGTCATTAGTCACTAATACACGTGATTTACTATCTATGATACTAGCAACACCAATTAGCATTACCACTGGCCAACTACTCGGAAGTTCCTGAGAGCTGAGTGCTATGCTAAGCGACCAAATTAGGCTGAAAATGATGACTAAGCTAGCAGTCGCGAGCCACCATGTCACAGCTGCGAAGATTAGTCATCAGCCACTACTGACATTACCAATTCGGCTAGGTAACCACACCTGTCATGCAATAATTGACAGCGGATTGGATATTAACATCCTAAAAAGGAATATCTGGGAGAAACACCTACAGATGCCTATGGATGAATCCACTAACATGACGATGCACGATGCAAGTGGCCAAAATAGTGAGATCTGAGGATTAGTACCTAATGTAGAGGTACACATAGGAGGACTACTAACTACAGGAAACTTCTGGGTATCTAATAATTGCCTACCAGATGTACTATTAGGGCAAGAATGGATCCGACACAATCTAGTGTCAATAATCAAAGACCCTGACGGAACATCACTTAGATTCAGTCACATGAACTCTGACCCCACCAAAACTATGGTAATCCGACTGTCTCAGGACACAGAATGAAACTCTGCCCCTTTAGCCGAAATGGGTGAGCATGTAATGCATGCGATCGGCATGCTTGCCTGCCAGCGCATAGCCAACACTGCTGAGACGGAGATTAATAAATGAGTCATAAGTACCCCGATTAGGCTAAATAATGACCTAAATAGTGTACTACTGGTAGAGGAGCAGGACAAAAGTATATTTGAAGGAAAGGTATATGACTTTAACAACGGGGAAGACCCAGAATCTCTCTGGGACACAAACATGTACTCTACAATTTTCCAGCTGGATCCAGATATCCAACCCACTGGAGCAATCACCACAACCTTCACAATGCCCGGTTAGGCAAGCCGATGTCACCCGTGCATGCGCCGTTCGGCAATTCCCAAGCCAAGCTGCTGGTGCTCAATGCCGCCCAGTTTGCAATGCTTCGCAGAGAAATCGAGCACGTGGGACGCGCCTACCAGCTTAGTCATGTCCTGCATACGGAACTACCCCCTGAGCATGGAGTTTTGGACCCAGGCAGGCTACAACACATATCATTACCTCAACTATGCTTACCGCCGGATGCTCGGCAAATAACTTCCCCAATCCCTTATGCCTTTTTCGACCGCTTTCCCGACACTCCATTCCCTACCCAACCAAACCCCTTTGTCCCCGAATACGCCAAGTGCTTCGAGGACTACTACCATTGTCACCCACCACCAGCCTCCACCACCCTTCTGCCTGGAGAGGCTTACAATACTCTACACAAAGATGAACACTGATACTCAGTGACTGCCTCTGAGGTGGAGAAGGTTAGAGTATTCGCATGACTACTATTAGGGAGGGGAGCAGACAATGATGATGATGAAACACGGTATCATAAGGTATTGAGCACGTTAGTACAAAGTGAGTGGGGAATATCCTCTCACAACGCACTCACCCCACCTCCTACCCCACAAACCATCCAAACAGCCAGAATCCCAGCAGAGATCCCATCACCCTCAAGCAGCGAAGGCCTCTCTCTGCAGACACTGCACTTCCATACCCCCAGGATATCCACATTTCCTACAACTATCCGGATTGAGCTTGCCGCTCAAACCGACGATTCCGACATATCCACTGATTCTGATACTTCCAGTGATATTGACCTATCCGACACAGAATCACTTAACTTGTATAGTACCTGGAGCTCGGACAGTTCCGACACATCCAGCACTTACCACCCACTTCCGAATTATGCCAGCGTGGTACGAACTACGGCCGCAGCCCGGTTCCTCAACATTCTGTACCTTCACGGACATTTTGATGGCCGGAACAGTTTCTGAGGCTATCATTCTGACACCAACAGCAACTACAACACGTACTTGCCCCACCCTCTGGAATTCAACCCCGAGTATGAACCAGCCCCCTTCGGTGGGGAGTTCAACCAGATCTCTGTGTTTACTGCCCTCTTCTGAGCCCGGCAATTTTACACAGACCTAAAACAATTCTAGCGCGACCACTGCAACCACGGTGAAGTAGGCCCCGAGCGCAGTGAGGCATTATCTCATTGTCTGCCTAACATCTATTATGGCCGACTAACCAGCTACTCAATGCACATCATCTGGTCAAAGACTGACCTGAAATAACTACTGCCCAGACTTCACCTCTTGCGGACCACCGCAAAGGAGGTAATGCAATGCGTTCACGCAGTACTCACACCCGCACAATCCGCGGAATGTCACAGCAACGACATTACCGTTTATGCTGTACAGGGTAACCTGACAGCCCTGTTATATCTCCACTGGGGAGAATTTTACCAGCAGATCGCACCAACAGCTAACCCGCTATACACCCTGAGCAAGAGCGCGTATCTCCGCTCAGCGTGTTCACTCTTATGGTTCCACGGCGAGATGGAGCTAACCTCCCAAATTGATTCTATCTTACAGACACCACTACCTGACGAGGACTACATTACAGCACTACTCCTCGGACTCCATCTCAATGATACTTCCCGGAACTTACTCCACAACCCCCTTACCCCTCCAGATTGGTATATCGCCGCCACATGACACCTAAAGCACAAGCAGGAGAGGTATCATAACCGGTATCCAGACGCTACAATCTGTATCAAGCTGGACGCAGCCTACTTTCAATCTTCTCTTACTCATGAGATCGATTAGTCGGCGAGCGGCTTTCTTTACCACCCGACAATGACAAGACCCTATCGCTTTGATTTTTCCAGCTGTGCATATATGTTTCCACTTCTGCTAACTAGCTGTACAACTACGATCAGATCATTACTAACGATTCCAAGCTTCCAAGACTTACTTCCAGACTCCATTCTGACTTGTATGATAACGAGGCGGTGTGGTTAACTCACCCACCACCACCTCAGATTGATAGTACATAGAATAAAACCCCCCCATCTCTCAATGTGAGAGTATGGGGGACAGAACTATACTTACCTATGTTAAACCTTACTTGAAGTCTTGTATGTACTTATATGAGTAACAATGACTGCAAATCAAATTTGTAGCATGTGCATCACTCACAAGCGGGATGATAAAAAATGTTTACAGCCAAAATAACTATTCACTAGGGCAGATATGACCGAAAATCAAATTATTTTCACTGAGTCACACATATCCCCTTAATTAGAATACATGCTGTAGCAAACCTTAGTGATATCACGGAATTACACTGCTAGAAATTACCCAGATTAGGAGATCAGCAGTGTACCCGGATATTAAAATTAATGGCAATGTACTTAGGCGAGAACAAAGGGAAACCAAGCTGAGCTAAAGACAAATAAAAAATTTACCTCAGCAACCCTAGCACCTATTAGGCAATACAGCCCCTGTCACCAGACAAAACGATACTTTCAAAGGCCAGATAATGGCATTCTGAAAACAACTTGAAACCTTCGTACAAAACCGTATAAAATCCCTATAGCCCCATAACTGATTCGTTCAGGGGAGCATTTTTCTCCCCCCCTTTTCCTAAGCCCTAGCCCACTTGACGATTAGCCCTAGTCCTGGAGAGGAGAGACCACCCCCAGCTAGCCTATCATCTACGGCACACACATCCCATTCAATAACATACGTATGCCAACGTATTGTCAGGACTTATGGTGCGTTATCCTAATCGTACCATATTCAACCACATAATGACCCAACCTTTCATATCCTTAGGAAGGTGGAGGCATTGATCATGACCCCTTAATTGGGAGTTCAAGGAAATACGCCAGCCTACTAGCTATGAAAGCGATACCTCATATTTTGCCATAATTTGGACTACCCCCTTGGCACTTATCATTATATCCTACCCTTTTTCACACTTCTTAGCTGGTGAGCACAGTGCATATGTATCCATATGTATAAATACAATTGGAGAGCATCAAACGACATGAGACTATCTTGCCCCAGTAAGAAATAAGGACGCTAGGATAATCACGAAACCATTATGATTACGACTAAACAGCAATCTGTTCCCTGCAGTACGCAGGAACTGATCAAGGACCTTAAAACCCATAATGCAGCTATGAAAATTATTTTACATAGGACGTAAGACCAGCTGCTACAAGCCTAGCAACACAAAAACTCAGCAGAACTGCAATTGTCATAAGAGTGAAGAATAGCAATCCAACCACCTGAAGTCCAACTGAATCCTATCACATGCAGAAAGTGTAGATAGTGACCTATCAGCAGCATGTATGTACTAAAACAGAAGGTGAAATTGACGTAACCATTAGTACCTACCATCGAATTTAGAGCCTAGCAAACAGAAGTAACTAGACGCTCACTGAACCCTGAGCAAGGTGAAACGGAAGTAACCCCTCAGAAGTATAGCTATGGTATTGAAGAACACGAAGTTCTGACCCTAGTATAACCCCCATCTTATTGACCCTGATGTCAACCTACCATTTGGACCCTCAGACTATTGGAAAACTTACCCATTCACCAGACCATGCAGGATATGAAGTATATAAACGGGTTGATAAGCGAATCAAACCCATAGCTCAAGCTATCCCACAGCAATTTAAGGTTACTAGAACATTTCCCCATAATCCACTAGACAGTTTAGTACCCTGAATATCCACTTTACCAAACCAAATCTGACCCATAAATTCACCCAAGAGTGAATAGATGCTTTATTGGATGATTTCCAGAAACACCAGTTTCTGTGGCCTGAGGAAATGAAATTATTCCTCTACATACTCATTTGAAATGAATCAGCCATAGCATTTGAGGACGAAGACCGAGGAACACTGAAAGAGTCCTACTTTAGTCCTTACAAAATACCATATGTACCCCATACCCCTTGGCAAGAAAGGAATATACCCATACCACCAGGACTACGAGAGCAAGTAATCGCCTTGCTCCACCTGAAGATAAAGGCTGGAGTATATGAACCATGCCAATCCCCCTACAGATCTCAATGGTTCTGCACATGGAATGAGGCCAAGCAGAAATTGTGAATAGTGCATGACCTGCAACCTCTAAATGCTATAAGTATCAAAGAATCCTCTATACCCCCTAACCTGGATCAATTCATAGATCAGTACTTAGGAGGCCAATGCTTTTCTGTATTAGATTTGTATTGGGGCTTTGATGCGAGAAAAATGGATCTAGCAAGCCGAGACATGACAGCATTTCTAACCCCTTTGGGAATGCTATGAATCACATCTCTACCCACTGGATATACCAACTCACCTTCTGAATTCCAGGAGTGCATGGTATTTATTTTCCAGGAAGAGATAGCCCGCCAAGTCATGAATGTTTTCATTGACAACGTCCCTATACAAGGACCATCCACCCAGTACCCTGATTCCCATGGAAACCCTAAAGTAATGCCAGAACAACCTGGTATCAGGAAATTCATTTGGGAACATGCTATAGACCTAAACAGAATCCTACACCACCTGTCAGATGTAGGAGGAACCTTCTCCGGTAAGAAACTCCAGATATGTCGACCCCAGGTCACAATTCTAGGACAGTTAATCAGAGTACAAGGATGAGAACCCGATAAAGAGGGAGTAAAAACCATACTAGAATGGCCAGCTCCTCAGAACATAAAAGAAGCCTGACGATTCATGGGACTATGTGGAACTGTCCACATATGGATCCCAAATTATTCACAGATAGCCTCCAACATCACTTGTATCTAGAGGAAAGGAAGAGATTTTATTTGGAGTCAAGAGAGCCAGCAAGCCTTTGACACACTAAAATCATTCATCACGAATGCACCAGCACTTTGGCCCATAGACTATACCTGTGGACGGCCAATAATCCTATCAGTAGATTCCAGTTATATGGGAGTAGGAATGATATTATCCCAGCTGGATGACACTGGAAAACGACGACCATCACAATATGGATCTCTACCATTCTCACAAGTAGAGGCCAATTATTCCCAACCAAAGCTAGAGTTATTTGGATTATTTCACGCTCTGAGACACTTCTGCCTTTACATCATAGGAACTAAAAACCTAATTGTAGAGGTAGATGCCAAATATATCAAGGGAATGCTGCAAGAACTAGAACTTCAGCCAAATGCAGTTATCAACAGATAGATTCATGGGATCCTACTGTTTGATTTTGAACTAGTGCACATCTCTGCAACTAAGTTCAAAGGCCCAGATGCACTATCCAGAATACCACTAAATACACCACCAGTGCCAGACTACAATGATAGTTGGCTAGATGAAATTGCCCTATTCTATGGAGATTATGGAACCCCTTTCCGTAATCAAAATGGACTTAGCACTGTATCTGTATTTGCAACAACTGTCCAATCTTATGTAGGACTCAGTGTGCAGGAGATGAGCCTTAAACGAATACAAGACTATTTCTTAAACCCTGAACCACAACCAGTAAGTGTTACGATCCGAGGGATCTAGCTAAAAAAAACTGGTATAAAGGCTGTGGTGAAGTCCAAACAACCTCTTCTCTTAGCCAGGCATCACAAGGCCTGTCTAGACTTTGCCTATGCTCACAAGGATTGGACTGTGGAGGATTGGAAGAAGGTAGTATGGTCTGATGAAACTAAAATCAATCGCCTAGGGTCAGATGGGCGCAAATGGGTGTGGAAAAAGGCAGGTGAGGGGCTCAATGATAGGCTGGTAGAAGGAACCCTCAAGTTTGGAGGAGGTTCTCTTATGATGTGGGGGTGTATGACTTGGCAGGGAGTTGGCTATGCTGCC
>JBBPQT010000832.1:0-10873 GCA_038092715.1 Boletus smithii | reverse complement strand
CCGAGTGTCGAACTGTCGATTATCTTGTACAAGTCTTTGTGGTTGGTAAAAAGAGGTTCGCCGTCAACTTGGAGTAAGGAGGCTGTCCAAATATCCATAAGCTTGTCAATCTGCACACCAGGCATCTGATTTTGCGTGTACAGAAAGTCGGCAAGTTCAAAGTGAACGCGGCTGTGAAATGGCCACCAATCGTCCCTGTACTTTAATGGCAAAGGCTCAGGAGCTGTACCCCTAGGGAGAAAGTGTCCAGTAGCATCACAAGGCTGACCTGGGGGTGCGTCATTAGTAGGTGCAACACGGACTTACTATGGCATACTCACCATTTAGGTGTGGATGGTAATTCCTATATACCTTTTTACCTGGGCCAACAAATTCTGCGTCATCGTCGTGTGATGGAGTGGATGAGTGATGGGTGGGAGATGATGGGGTTGAGGGGGCAGCCTGACTTGGAGGCTGTTCTGGGTCGTATTCACTTCTGCAGGAATTGAAATGGTTGGCAGGGTCGTCAGGTGGAGAAACTGCTCAGTGCATAGAATTGAGGTGCTGGGTCAGCCCTGAGCGATTTTTGAACCAGCATGGGCATTGAGGACACAAATATGTGAGTAGAGTATGATGGTGGAGTGCACCCCCGATGCGAAGGATTTCTTGACACAGCATGCTGAATGTCAGGGATGTGAGGGTTGTGACAAAGAATGAGCCCCGGCCGATGACAGAAGTGACAGACTAGCAGCCACTGGTGGACTTGCCAACCAATAAATTGGGGACAGGCACCTAAAAAATCTGTTCTTCATGAACATTCCCATCAGCCAGTCTACTATTGTTCTGCTTCATACTCACCATGTCTACCTGTCAGACGTGTCCTTCCAATGTGAACAAGCACCTGGGCCTCCCAGATCTTCCGAAAAAGAGAAGAACTCTGATGGAGAAAAAGGCCAACGATGAGCTCATGGCAAACGCATGGGCTAAGAAGGAGGTTGCTGCTAATCAAGCCTTACAGAAGGTTAGTGAGCTGGAGGAAAAGATGAAGAATGAGCAGGCCGCGATCAAGGCCTCCGTCACCAAACCTATTCGCCCAGCTGCAATGAACAGTAAGTACCTGTGCGCTGTTGTTGGACAGCATGAAACTGACCAATCCATTTGCATCTGTACTAGAACCATCTATGTCCAAAGTGGCCAAAGGTCTTGGAGGAAGTGAGTAAACATAAGAGAGTTGAGAACGTAACTCACAATGGTACAGAACCTCAGATTATTGGTGGAATGGAGGTGTTGCCCAGTGGGGAGTTGCTGAACTCGACATTGGACAAGGAAGTGGCAATTATGAAGGCAAGGAACATGTCAAACACGATGCTGCGTGAGGCGCTGCACGCAGTGAAGGAGGCTAGAAAATCAGATGTCAAAAAGAGGGGTACACGTGTTGAGGACAATGCCAACGTGGACAGGTAGTTGCTCGCATATTTCCCACCATCATTATGCTTTTGCTTACTGAAGCTACCCTTTTCTTTTGGAACCTTTGCGCACATCGCAGACCAGATGGTCTATTAGGTCGTGTCCAAGACTGGGCAGCAAATGTCAACTCACACGGAAAGAAAGGACTCCGCAAGGCTAGCACTAGCAGCAAGAAACACGCTAGCACCACCGCAAGTCCACCACCATCAGAAACATTATTTGGCACTGCTACATCTCCAAGCTCCGTCGACGATGCCATCCCGCAGGTGACACAACACTTACCTGAAGACAACCTTGTTGGTGGTTTTGACAATGAAGAAATGGAGGACGACACCTTAGAAAGGGCAGCATATGATGTATTTGATGAGGCGAGTCAGCTTCCGGTGACTCACAATTTGCCCATTGGCGGCACATTGCGCACTTACCAAATTGTTCTTAGGACACCATGATCGGCATCACTGCCGAGAACGACGAGTGGTTGAACAACTTTGAGGCCCCTCCTCCTTCACAGAAAAGGAGGCCTTTCACTATCATAGACGACAAGCGGCTGGATGATTTGAGGCCCCTCCTCCTTCACAGAAAAGGAGGCCTTTCATCACCATCACAGACGATGAGTCATTGGACAATGCTGATGCCTCCTTCACAGAAAAGAAAGGCCTTGGAACCACATGCAGAACCATTGCACGATAGGTTTGGAGAAGATTACATGAGCAACACGAACGAATCAACTGCAGTCGCCACTCGCACCACAACTCAGGTAAATATTCAAATCCTTATCATATGTTCCCACTGTGATCTCATATGCCATGTCATGTGTGCACGCCACCATCAACGGATGCCCTGGATATTTACAGACAACCGTCACAAAGGTGGAAAGTGCTGCCGAATCAGTCAAGGAGGTCCTTCGGCCTACCAAAAAAGTCAAGACCAATCCAGAATTGCACACATAGCGCAGAGGGAGCAACAATGTTTTGATGGGCACCATGATGAAGCCATTAGAAATCTCACCACAATTCTTCAAACAAGAGACATGGAAGCGAAACATTGTTCCTACCTTGTGCCTTTGGGCAGCGGCGCAATCCGATATCTGGGGCATATCCAAACAGCAAATTATGAGCATGCTCAAGGATATCGTTGTAGCAGTGTATCCAACGGTGCCCGAGTTAGTCGAACAAGTGACCTTGCAGTCGAAACTTGTGGCAGTGGTGAGTTAAATTCCATATCGTATTACGATCTGCGTACGTGATACTTCACCACTGGCAGGCATACCAACGACTTTGTGATTGGCGACACAGCGTGGGTTCAGCGGCATTATCAATGTGGGCAAGCTTCTTCGGCGAAGAGAATGCAGCCTCCATCACTGAAGAGGCTACTAAGTTACTCAACCAGCATAGGTATCTTTATTGGAACTCCCTCGTACTGACTTGGATGCTGACCAACTACTGACTTGGAAATGTTACAGGTATCTTTACATGGACTTGGACTACAACAATGCAGGAAAAGCATTCAAGTCCTATTTTATTGTGCGTTTGCTGGCATCAACCTACCTCCCGCAAATCAAAGGATGGATTCATGTTCCCTCGTTGAACTGCCCGATGTTGCACCACAGTGGATTCAAGGGGATTTTGGGACTCTGTGGGGCTGCAGTACGTGCTTTCCCTCACTATCTGACAGTGTCGAGGTTCACCCGTTGGACTTGCCCATGCATTTAAAGCTTCAGCGTGGGCTTCATATGATGGCTAATGACGAACTTCAGCTGGAAGCTGATGTGAAAGGAAAGGGCCTTAAGACGCCAACCACAGTCAACAAGGCATCCGGGAAGGTCAGCACGAGCGCCTATGCATTCTCAGATCAGAACTGGGGCGAGGTTGCATGAAAGTTGACAGCTGCAGCCGGTCGGCGCACAGACCATCAACTCTATACCGTTATGGAAGCCGTTCGCCAGTTCGCTTTCAAAGATGGCATCAACGGCAATAGTAGTGATGAATCTGAGGATGAATATGCTCTTATCTGTAAGTCTGGGCACAATCTATATATTTTACTAACACGTCATTGGTATTCAGAACTGCCAGTGCCTGCAGCATCACAGTACCGTGTTCGTTGCCCATCGCCTCTTATATTTTACTAACATGTCATTGGTATTCAGAACTGCCAGTGCCTGCAGCGTCACGGTACCGTGTTCGTCACCCGTCACATCTTCAAATTCCGCCATCATATTACCTCCTTCCCAGCACCATCATTCTTGTATTCACCTGTTTCCCGCCAGTGGCAGGATCGTGCCTGCCGGTTTTAGTTGACTGCTTAGTACAATCTGCTTGCTCTTTTTGTTCATTACTTGAACACAGTGATTTACTTAGATGCTTGAAATAAAATGTTTCATCCGCTACATTTACTTGCACGCTTGAAATAAAATGTTTCATCCACTACAGCGCTGTATGGTCAAGCATTTAAGTGTGCGATAAGCAAAGAATAAGTAAACTCTAAGAAAATGGATCTACTTAAACAACTTAATGTTACTTGGCCGATCTGACACGCCAAGCAGGGATAAGTGTTAGTTAAGCGACGTTAAGTAATGTGAAGATTTGATGTACCTGGAAGGAGTGTGTGTTCCAACAGACAAGCTGGGATTAGGTGGTGTTCAGGAGCATGAGGGCAGATTGATGGCAAATATAGGTTTCATAACAAAGGGGGAAGTCCTAGAGCTTGTATAATATACGGAGGTGCTGGATTGTGTGGTGTGATAAGTCAGCTCTGAGCGTCAGATTGAATGCTACTTGTGCATCATCGCGCAGGATTCCCTTCAGAAAATGATTGCACATGGGACGTGGACCCAGGAGACACATTTATTGACCAGGAAGGACCTCTTGGATCCAAGACAATGTGGGATTGGTGTATGTGATGTAGAATTGTTCCAAGTCAACGACAGTATTGATCAGGGAGAGGTTTTGTGATCACAACAGTGCATAGAGATCAAACTGTTGCATCCTCTCATTATGGTCCAGGATATGCATGACTTGTTCAGCAAAGTCGCGGTTATGAGATGTGCATTCAAACATTTGCTTGCAGTGAGTGATGAGTAACCGTTCACTGACGTCTGCAGTATACTGCATGAGGGAACTGACATTCTCAATTGCACCCACAAAACTTTGAAAGAGTTTGAGTTTCAGAATGTTGAAATCTTCCCTGAGACCAGTCTTAGTTCTCTGGGCTTCAGCTTGGATGTGTTTGTGGGAATGGAAAGTGCAGAGTGCTTCCCCCATGTTTCGGATCGAGGACTGGGTATGAACAGGATTCTGAGCAAGATATGTGAATTTGACAAGGTCCCGGATAGCTTGCACGAAACCTTCCAAAGTTGTGCCAGTGATGGCCGAAACAATGGTACGTTGGATGTCGCAGTGTTCTCTCCCAGTCATTTGCTGAACATGGGAGATACCAGATGCAAAGTGGTGTACACCAACACGCTTGTGCATAGACTTGTAGCGTGCATTGAGCTCTCTTGCACCAACTGCCTTCTTGCACCACTTGAGAAAATGGTTGAAGAAGAATTTGAGGAAATCTCCCAACGTAACCAGAAACCCTCTCACTCCACGTACCACTCCTTCTCTTCCTCCTCCTCCACCAAAGTTCATGACCCTGACACTATGGATGTCAACGTCATCAAAGTATCCAAACTCACCCCTGACGAACGAAAATGTTGCGTCGAGAAGGGACTTTGCTTCCGCTGCCGTAAAGCGGGACACCTTAGCTCCACTTGCCCTTCCTTCCCCGCCAACCCGAAAACCACCAGAAAGGTACAAGTCGTCAAAGAGGACGAGGAGTTACCTAAGTTACAGGAGATAGACAATGACGATGAAGAAACAGTTCGTCATGTAACCTTTACCCCAATGGATTTTTGAAACAGGAGTCTCGATCGATGCGAGTCCCTCCCTCTCCTACCTGTGCTTCTATATCTGTACAATCTATGACCAAGTCAATGGAAATCTCCGTTCAAATGATTGTACCTTTGCACACCATGAAAACCATCGACACCTGCGCCCTAGTTGATAGTGGCACAGACATCTCTTGCATCAACTGGCAATTCATCCGAAAACATCGGTTGCCAACCACTAAGCTCAACAAACCCCTTCGAGCCCGAAACACAGACGCCTCCTTCAACAAAAGCAGAGAAATCCACTACTCCTGCACCCTCTTTGTCAACATCGTGGGCATCACCCAGAAGGTCACCTTCCATGTCATGTCGCTAGGCAAAACAAATGTTCTCCTAGGTCTCCCATGGTTGAAGTCTGCCAACCCCGTCATCGACTGGAAGACTCAAACCTTATCCCTTGACGAATCCATTGACGAGTCAAGGGATCTTTACTCCACCTTTGCCGCTGACACCAAATGACATGACAACTCCTACTATAAAGAACCCCCTCGCCTTCCCCACCATGTCAATGTCCATGCCGTCCATGATGCCCATCTTTACAGTTACCTTAATCAGGAAACTGAATCTCAATACATCCGCTGCACAAACGACAACCGTGTCCTCTACCGAATCATCTGCTGTGGATCACACTTCATCCCAGCTGGATCTCCCGTTATCGCCCGCCTTACTGCTGCCACTGAACTGGCTATGGCCGCTCAAGCAGCCAAACCTAAAGTCACCCTCCCTGCCAAATATACCGAATTCGCATCAGTCTTCTCCAAAGAAGCTACCGAACACATTCCCCCCTCACGACCCTACGACCACAAGATCAACCTAAAGGAAACCTACACTCCAAAGGTTGGGAAGATCTACCCACTCTCCCCTGATGAACGAAAAGCCACCAAAGACTTCCTCAATGAGAACCTCAAGGCCGGGAAGATCCGCCCTTCGAACTCCCCCCAAGCATCTCCCTTCTTCTTCATCAAAAAGAAGGATGGAGGACTCTGCCCCTGCCAAGACTACCAATACGTCAATGAACATACTGTTCGCGATGCCTACCCCCTTCCACTCATCTCCGATCTCATCGATAAACTCCAGGGAGCTAAGACATTCACCAAGTTTGACGTTCGATGGGGCTACAACGATGTTTGCATCAAAGACGGACATCAATGGAAAGCCGCCTTTGTCACCCATAAGGGACTCTTCGAACCCACTGTCATGTTCTTCGGCCTCACCAATTCCCCCGCTACCTTCCAACGTTTTATGAACAACTCCTCATCAGCAAACCAACCTTTACACAGCCACAAAGTGTGAAACTTGTTTTGTACACCACACAACCACATTTGCATATATGATCTCAAAAATTTAAGAATAAGCTTATCTAATACTAGTCTAACCCCTAAAAAAAATTGGTGTTAGGGTTAGATGGAAATTATTGTGTTGTGTTGCCCCTATTTTTCTGTACAGATCTGCATTACTAGATACCTTGCTGTAGTTTTCTGTAGAGTCTATGTAGCTCTGCCAATACAAGGGTTGGTTTGCTGATGAAAGATCATCTCGTAGATTGGGTTGAGAAGTACATCAAGTTGACTGTGGAGTCAGCTCGAAGGACTGAGCAAATCATGGATAATATTGATCACAGGTAAGTAGTATGGGATACAACCCCACCATATCACATTAAATTTGCTAACCTCTGATAATCAACAGAATCACAGCTGTTGCACCATTTACAGGCTTGCGACGATTCCCACAAGGCCAGGGTTTCAAACAGTGGACCAGTGACGATTCAAAAGCCCTGATGAAGGTGCAAGATTACATTTTCTATTCGAGTCGTTGATTATTAACTCTCGTTTAGGTCTACATCGCAGCCATAAAAGGTCATGTACCTACAGAAATAGTGCAGACATTTTGGGCCTACTTGGAGTTCTGCTACCTCGTCCGACAGAATGTCATCTCAGAGTCAGCCATCCAGGAGATTGAGAACACGGTCGAGAATTTTCACCGCTATAGAGAAATCTTCAAAATGCATGGTGTCGTTGCAACGTTCTCTCTACCTCGTCAACACTCCATGAAACACTATCCGAACCTCATCCACCTTTTCGGTGCTCCAAATGGCCTCTGTTCATCGATTACTGAGAGCAAGCATGTCCACGCTATCAAGAAACCATACAGGCGTACCAATAAGTTTAAGGCCCTTGGCCAAATGCTGGTGATTAACCAACGTCTAGACAAAATTTCGGCCGCTCGCATGGACTTTAGGAAGCGAGGAATGTTGAATGGGAACATCCTTTTGGATGCTCTCATAGGTTTGTCTTTACATACACCTTCTCTCTGACTTCGCATTAACTCAATGTCCTTAGATCAGATTGTACCACCTGCTTCAGAGTTGGAAGAAGCACCTGGAGATCACGACGAAGCACAAGCCGCCCAGGGCCGGTCTGCAAGCACTCTTTCTGATAACAAGGAGGCTGAGCCCAATGATGGTCCGGCGGTCCTCACAGCACACGTAGAGCTTGCACGTACCCAACGTATGTGCTATGTTTCAAGAGTTCGTTAATCAACTAACCAGTCACTTGTTGAACTTAGAATGCAACCGCGCTCGCACTGTCTCTGCACTTGCCACTGAACTTGGAATTCCTCACCTGCCCATCTTGATTCGCCAATTCCTTTTCGAGCAGATCTACCCCCATGACCATCATGATGTTACAATCATCCCCTTCCACGAGCTTCCCCCTTACGATGGTCACATTGCTGTGTTCAACTCTGCATCGTCTCGTTTCTATGCACCAAGTGATGTGAGTGGATTGGGTGGAATGCACAAAGAGCACATACATGCTTGCCCTCTATGGCGAGGTGAAGGACCACGAAACGATTGCATTTTCATCAGAACTGATCCGGATGCAGATGGAATGCATGGGTATGAAATTGCACGTGTCATGGCATTTTTCTCCTTTTCATACCGAAGTATCAGGTATCCATGCTCCATCATTCGTTGGTTTGACAAGATTGGAGATGAACCTGATGAAGATACAGGCATGTGGATGGTACGGCCCTCTCATGTGGCCAACAACAGCCCAAACTATACTATTGTACACACTGATTCGATCTATTGTGCAGCTCATCTCATTCCCATCTACGGCTCAAATTTCATCCCTCCTGATATAAAACCCCATCATTCCTATGACGTATTCAAAGCTTTCTATGTCAATAAGTTCGTTGACCATCATGCCTTCGAGATTGCTTCTTGAGTCCACCAAGTGATGAGGACGAGAAGAATTGGTGAAATTCGTATGTTGCATACATGACTCCACCCACCATCCCTGATACCCCACCCGTCAAGAGCGATGCCACCACTGCCGTTTTCATCCTCACATAACCAGCCTTTATTTCCGGCCCTTTACATTTACCCTCTCAATGACACCTTTGTTCCAAAACACATCGCTTTAATAGGTGGCCAGCGTGTCAAGATTGGTCGTCAAACCAATGCTAAAACTGTACCTACCAAACGAAACGGTTACTTCGACTCAAAAGTCCTCTCTAGACAGCATGCAGAAGTTTGGGAGGACAACGGCAAGGTACGTCCCTTTTACTTTATCAATTCCTCTCTTTCTTCCCTCTTCTTCCCAGGTCTTCATCAAAGACGTCAAGAGCTCTAATGGCACTTTTATCAATGGTGAACGTCTCAGTCCCGAAGGCGTAGAGTCCAAGCCCTTTGAACTAAAAAATGACAATATCGTTGTATGCTTCTCTGTTCTTTTTCTCATCTCATGACTTAATTGAATCTTGCATAGGAATTCAGCATTGACATTATTGGCGAGGACAACAAAACTACTATCCACCACAAAGTTGCAGCACGTGTTCTCTGCGTATTTACGGAGGAGGATGCCCAGGACGTTGCCTGTGTAGAGTGCATGCAAAGTCCCCCAATCGTTCATGGTGGTCCTTCTCAGCCAAGCACTTCTGGTGCTTCCTCTCAATTTTCGTTCACACAGGGTCAGCCCGTCCCTTCCGCACAACATTGACCAACATTACAGTCTCAAGCACTGGGCGGGATGGGTGGGATGGGTGGTAGTATGAGGCCTCCAGGTAAAAGTGGTCTCAGCTTTGACCATATCCTCAGCCGTCTACAAGGCGAGCTCCAGAAAAGCCGTGAGACTGGCGCTGAATTGCACTCGTTAACGTCCGCGATAAACGACATTCACGACACCTTGGGTGGTGCTGTAGTGAGTCATCACCACCTTTGCCAGGTCAACCCCCCATTGATGACTTCTCTCACAGCCACTGAACATCCCACATTTTCCTTCCAACCTACCCCCTGTCTGTCCTCCACAATCACAACTAGCACATGAACCCACACAACCCACCGATTCCGGATCTGTTCCGGTCACCATGCTCAACGAGCTTCGTACCGAACTTCACGAGACGCAAGCATCTTTGGCAAGTCATGTCGACAAGGTGCGTGCCCTTGAGGACATACTCACTGAGCACAAAGTCATCAAGACTGAGGTCACTTCCCTGCACAAGCTCATAGATGAATGAAAACGTGAGCTCGAGGTGTCCCGACATACCGCAGGCTCTCCATCCGGACACCATGATGCTCAACACCATGATGACTTGTGCAACGGCAGTTATCAAGTAGGCGACGACAATGCCACTAGCATCCATACAATCATTCCACATGGCTTGGAGAGAGTGGAGGAGGAAGATCAAGATCAATTGGTCCTTGAGGATGAGGATGACAAAGACTGTCGACATCGTCGAGAGGAGCTTGGACGTCCGTGGACTCCTGAGCCCACTGGAATGGGTATGGTGGAGGATGACGAGGATTCCCCTGACATAAAGCCCAGACATCGACCACCATCGCTGCTACAACAATCGCATGATACTGCGTCTGCCGCTATTGACGAGTTGGCTGAGTGGTTGTCGGCACTCAGTGGATGGATAGACACAGCAGTGGAGTTCAACAACTCCCCTCCCTCACCTGCTCAAGTCCAAGCCTATCACTGTTGTACAGGCCACACTATCCATTGCCCCAAAAGCCTATAGTTCCCGCTCTCCCAAATCCATCAGCGGCGTACTACATGACTCCACCCATCACCCCAGGCCTGATACCCTTTCGCCTCCTCAAGTATGAGCCTGTCACCTTTCAGGGAGAGGGAGGAGTGTAATAGGTACACTATTCGTATATCATTGTATATCTGAGCTGTATATTGTCCAATAACTACTCTTAAATCGTATCTCACTGTTTTCAGTCGCCAATGATGACACTTAGTAGTCCTAATGGCCTTCAGCACCTCAAGACCCTCAATTTTACCTTGAGGCGCTCAAAAGGCATTTATTTCATTAATCCGCTTAACCGAAAATGCTAAAATGACAGCTTACATTCCATAACCACACTTACAGCACTGAATGCCCTAACTGTAGCCAATTGAGGAGCATAAGTCCGAATAAGGAATATGTTATATTGCTGATGCTGGAGGTAGCACCGATGTTCCAACTCCAATCGCATTTGTTGAGCCT
>JBBPQT010000831.1:0-10874 GCA_038092715.1 Boletus smithii | reverse complement strand
TGGTCCACCCCAGCCCAGTCTAGAGATTCTTCCGAAGCCACCGGGGGGTGATACCACCATTACCCTTGACTACTTGCAACGCACGGACCCAAACAACTTGTACCCATTCTTGCTGGTGCTTCCAAGCGGGCGCATCTTCATCGGTGAGGACGCATTAACTAGGATTGGCACGTTGATTCAAACAGAGTGCTTGCTTTCAGGTTACTACAACGAAGCGCGCGTATTAGATCCCGTGACGTTCAATACCATCACAGTACTCCCCAACATACCCGGCGCGGTGAACAATTTCCTGGGGGGCCGCACGTATCCGATGGAAGGATCGGCGGTGCTTCTCCCTCAACATGCGCCCTATACCGATCCGATTGAGATTCTCATTTGTGGCGGGTCAACACCTTTCGGTGGTATAGCGCTCGATAATTGCATTTTCATCACACCCGAGGCCGCGAATCCGACGTGGACGCTAGAGCGAATGGTGCGTATATGCGTGGTACAGTGCCACTGATCCTGATGGACGATCTGGTACAGCCATCAAAGAGAGTCATGCCGTGCATGGTCACACTTCCGGACGGGTAAGCCAACATTGACTTCAAGGCAAGTCGTCTTAGAGGCTCATTCGATTTCCACAGAACCTACATGATCCTGAATGGCGCCCACCAAGGTGTTGCTGGATTCGGACTCGCGAGCGATCCCAACTTCAGCGCGCTTCTCTACGACCCAACGCAGCCCGTCGGCCAACGCATCTCCATCCTTGGTAACACGATCGTCGCACGGCTCTATCACTCCGAGGCGACGCTCCTCCCAGACGGCCGCGTGTTGGTCTCGGGGTCGGATCCAGAGACGCCCGGGTATCCACAAGAGTTCCGGATCGAGGTGTACATCCCTCCGTATTTGAACCAGGGATTCAAGCAACCGACGTTTACGATTACGCAGACGGACTGGACGCTCGGGGGACAATATTCCATCCAAGTGACTCTTTTCCAAGGGTCCACTGGCACAATGCGTATTTCTCTCATCGCAGGTGAGTGGCCCTTTTCGATGATGATGATAACACTGAACGGCACTGACGATGTGACTACACAGCCTCGTCAAGTACTCATGGCAACGTCATGAGCGGCGGACGGATCCTCTTCCCCGCATTTTCGTGCGCCGGGACGACGTGTACGATCACGGCGCCGCCGAACGCAAACGTGTGTCCCCCAGGATGGCATCAGCTGTTTGTGCTGGATGGTCCGACGCCGTCGCACTCGGCATGGGTCCGGATTGGTGGTGATCCGGCGCAACTTGGGAATTGGCCGAATTATCCTGATTTCACGTTGCCTGGGATTTAGGGAATAGGTGGAAGTGCGAACCTGCTTTGAGTATATTCGAACTTTTTTTCTTCTTGGACGAAATTTAGTTTTGGTTTTGGGAATGAGTGGTACTGTTTTTTTTATAGGTTTTTTTTGTGGATCATTTGTGTTTGCGCGTATTTCTTGCGATTGCAATGATGATGATGTTGATGTAGATGGTTGGAACCGTGAGCGTCACGTCACCATCACACCCCCGCCCATAGGTAATTGATTGATTGTGGGCATGATGGCAGCATCAAAAAAGGATATCAACGAGTTTCAGCCTCTTCAGGTCCATACACGGTAATGGCTCCGCGAGTCACCAATGCTGCCTTGTTCTGGCGCTTCCGGAGTAGGCGGGCTGAGTCTTCTGATTTAGTCAGGGGGCAGTGTACGCGGTCGACGGGTACTTGGAAGCATAGATAAGTCAAGCTAGAATGTCCGTTACATTCCTTACGAACAGCGTGAGTACAGCATGATAATATGTGGACTGCGATAGAGCGGAATGAGTTGCATACTTTCGAGACAGGCGTTGTGCACGACGTACCGGCGCTTCCGTGAGGCAGTCTAGCGGCTATCGCTGCGCATGGGAGGTTGCGATGAAGGTTGCTGGGTATGCGATAAAAGTGGATCTCGTTCTTGCTCCGACTCGTCTAAAGGGACGTCTCTATGACATCCTAGACAGGAACAGCTACACAATGTCTCCGTACAGGAATGTCCTAAAGCCGACTCGTGTCAGCGATCGCGTAGTCCAGACTCGGTACTCACGAAGGGATACAAAGTCGATACATATGCCGGTGATCACGTCGAGACATGCAGTGATGGTCAAGGCACAACATATGCCGACAACTTCGTCAGACATTCCGGAGGGCCAGAGAGTCGACCGAAGCATGGGAACTCTGGGTAGTGCTTCGAGCAGTGTAAGCAACGCCCGAGTCTGTCACTATTCGATGCAAATTCCGCTATAAATCCGAGAGTTGCTGGTTGGTTTCCTGCATCAATACCTCGGGTGATGCGCCTGCGAGCGGGAGTGCTGACATAATGCGGTGATAAAGAGTTTATAAGTACTTACTTGGATTAGTATGGAGCGGGAATAAATCGCACGCACTTGTCCTCGTAACCGACATATACATATCACTACAACCACAGACTCGGCCTACGTAGATCACGAAACTGGCGTACATCATGGCAGAAACAAAAGTAGGCTTCCCCTCTTCTCTTTACCTGCTTCTTCTCACAGCAACACTCGTCCCTTCCCAGGGGCCTGCCACAACGCCCACACCCAACAAACTCGCCATGTCCCGCGCTCTCGGTGCCGCATTCCTCAGTCATCAAGTCGAGCAGCTCGAAAAGTCTGTCACCCGTGGCCCCGCGTCTGGGAATTGGAGAGATCGACGTCAACCACAGCCCGAACTGGGTGTCGCCCCAAATCGCCGCAACTCCATCGTCACCCATGGCGTAAAGCCCCGTCCTGCTGCGGGTCAGAAACAGACCAAGAAAGATTACCCTGACAAGGAGAGAGACCATCCAGAACCAAAGCACAGGGAAAAGGAAAAGCCACGCAAGATAAGTGACAGCGTGGCGGACAAGGATGCAGATCTCGTCGTCGTTGATGCAAGCGTCTTGGTGCATGCACTTCACCAGGTCAAAAAGTGGTGCAGGGAGGGTCGTGAAGAGATTGTCATCGTCCCACTCGAAGGTCTGTCCTCCCTCCCCCCTCTTATGGGTTTGGCGCTCACGGCACCGCCCTAGCCCTCAACACGCTGGACCTTCTCAAGAAAGGTACAAGTTTGCTCGCCCAGAGAGCGCGCGCCGCTTCTAGAATACTGGAAGCACAGGTTGGAACAAATCCCCGCATCAGAGTCCAGCGCGATGACGCTTTTGTACCGTGGGATCAAATCGAGTTCAGGGACCTCGCCGCAGATGATGATAAGGAAAAGGCCGCCTCTCAGACCCTGCATCTATCTGGTTCTCCAGAATGGGTTAGAAGGATGATCTGTTGCGCCCGTTGGGAAATCGACCATGCTGCCTCGACCCTTGATAAGCAAGCCGTCAAGCACCCCAAGGTCATCTTCGCGGTCCTGTCACATACGTCAGCCCAAGCCCAAGTCGACAGAGCTGTCACGGAGCCCAACGCCGAGTTATCCTCTCCTGTCCCACTTCCAGCTCCCAGCCCTCATCTCCACAGGTACGAGCCTCGTTCGGCTGGTATTTTGATTGGTCATTGGGCAGCGCGCGCTGCTATCCCGACACTCGAATTCGAGTCGACCCCCATGCCGTCTGCTTCTCCTCCACGACACCGAGGTGCCGAAGACGATGAGAGGGGAAAACGACCACCAGGACGCGGGAGGATTAACTCACACAGTGGTGCTGGTCCTCCCGCCACGCGTGGGACAGGTCTCGTCGAACGTCCGCCTGCCGTCATGCAGATGATGGAGGTGGTTGCTCAGCCCAGCAAGGTCGTCAGAGTCTTGGCGAGGGGCGAGAAACTGGAACCCGATCCATGACCGTTAAATGACCGTATCAAAGGTGGTGCAATGTTTTATCATATGATCGGAGAGCTAACAATATTCGCTCTCATAGATCAATTCGAGTCTCGAGTTTCAGGACTTCCCTGCTTCTTCCTCTCCTACGGCGATAATAGACAGGGATACTGTTGTGGCTTGCCAGGCTGCAGAGTCTTGCCTTGGCGAGGCGCCTGGATAAGACTGCCCATCGTCCATCGAGGACAATTCGTGTGCACTTATGCGCTCTGGTGATCTAACGCTCGTTCCAGGGCGGATTGTTTTGTTTAACCGTGGGGGCTGTGGGTTGTTACCATCATCACCCCATGGGCTCCTAAACAACTTGCGGACTTATCTCATGCCAATTCCTATGTACCGTTTCAACTTTTTTCCGAATGCGAGTCTTTTCATGGATATATGTGATCCAAATTTACGCTATACGCTATCCAAGCTCGGTATTGGCTCCACGAAAGTTTTGCCAAGTTCCCCCGCTCGTGAGTCAAGATTGTGCTGATGTTGACTTGTTATTTCATATTTGCATGGGAAGTTCGCTTTGTTTGTTTCTAAGGCTGTAGCCAAACAACCATTAACAGAAGAACATAGACGCCATGTGGGAAGAAAGACACGAATGGGTTTATCCTTGTCCACATGACCAGTTTATTTCTGCCGCACACTTGCGGTAAGTCCTCTTCCGCCGAGTCCGTGTGCCCAGTCCTAATGTGTGTACTCGGCAACTGCTCGGATCAATATTTCACTTCCATGAGCACATCTGATTCTCCGACACTAAATGACCTTGGGTATATTTTGATTTCTTGCCTCTTCCCAATACGCTGGGTCTGTCCTCTCTTGAAACAGTAAAAGCTCGAGCGTCCGCCTTGGATGGCGTCATCCCTCAGTACGACCGACATTGAACGTATCGAAGCGTCGCATTATGTGAGCGGTGAGTACTGACTGTTGACACGCACCTTCCTTTTCCTTTGGACAAGGAACAATGAGCTTTTTCTGTTTTTTTGAAAAAAATCTGACCATGGTGGATTTTTCGGTATGACCTAGCGGTCGGGCTGGTGGTATGTCCCCATTCTCCTTATCGTCCGAACCCGTGCTCGACGCGTTTACACGGACACGTTGCTTGATAGATTCTGCTCTGGGATCACGTCCTCACTTTTCCGGATGAAGTGCAGCTGATTTGGAAGGCGAGACTGTCAATACCCAAGGTCTTATTCTTGTTCAATCGCTACATGGTCCCGTTAGCGATGCTCGCTCAGTCACATGGTGAGTGGGGGTGGTTGTTCGATGTGCTTGCTTACGCTCTAATTCTGTCTGGTTTCGTAGAGTTCAGTGGTACGATGCCCTACCTATCTCTCACGGTGAGTACATTCTGTTCCATTCTACCGAGCTGGGGCTTATCAAGATCTTACAGTCGTGAGTCGATCGTTGTGATAACATTTCAAGTCTATCACCTGATGCATCGCTTTCTCAGTTGTAAAGTATGGTCTGCCATGGCGGTGGCCGTGGGCATGTTGTCCATCGCGACGAGCAATTGTGAGTCACGCGCTTGACTATGCCGCATGTTCCTGTGGCTCATCAGATGCTGAAACACGACAGTTTTGGTATTGCTCCGGTTATGGGTCCTGTTGGACCGGTCCCCGCGATTAATGTTGGGTACCTTGACGTTCTTTGTCGTAACCCAACTCTTGGCGATGAGTCTGGCTGGCTATGTTATATATGAGATGCTCCGTGCGTATATTGGCGTTTATATCTTAATTGACCCAAGGTGGTGACGTTCAATTCATTTGGTCCCTAGCAACACTGTTCTTTGACCCCATTTTGCGCGTCTGCATTCCCACAACCAAGCCCAAGTACGTGCTGCTGTGGAGTCCTGGTGTGCGTGGTGATCTTTGCGTACTGTTGGGTGGTGTCATACTTACATATGCATTTCTTCCTTCTTTTAGATTGCATTTGAATTCATGATTCTCTTGACGACGGTTTGGAATGCACTCGGCCGACCACGCTCACGGGATTCGGAGATGGCCAAGATCATGTTTCGGGATGGGAGCATGTACTTTTTTGTGCGTGTTTTTCTTGCTTGACATGCACAACGTACTCATACGCTTGTAATAGGGTTTATTTGGTAAATCCCCACGTCGATCGATAGTGGATCGTTTCCCTGCTGACGTACCTCTTTTTTCAGTATTACGTCTTGTTAATTTGGTCTTCTCTCTCGTTGCACCGGTAAGCTGGGATGTTCATCGGAGCTGGTGGGCTTTCTCTGATACCGATCCCGCGGGATTCTCTAGGTCTCGCTTGTTTTCTTGGGTGTATTGTGGGTACCTCGTGCTACTTTGGCTTCATTTCTTGCCGTGTGACACGATGCCGTGACATGCAGTTTTATCTGGAGCGTCTCCAACATTACGCTCGCACATCTTATTTTCAACCTGCGTCGACTATCAAAGGATGTGGGCGACGAAGCAGAAGAACTGGAAGACGATGCCGAGGAGGGTGTGGAACGTACGGAATTGTACGCGTTGCGAGGGGTGTGTAGTGGAGGGGATGACTCGGATTCGGGGCCGCAGCGCAAGGTGATGTTGTGA
Source organism: Boletus smithii (assembly GCA_038092715.1). Taxonomy (NCBI): domain Eukaryota; kingdom Fungi; phylum Basidiomycota; class Agaricomycetes; order Boletales; family Boletaceae; genus Boletus; species Boletus smithii. The sequence goes on along the minus strand of JBBPQT010000831.1, from coordinate 4,451 downwards.
AGGTTTGACAATATCGATTTTTTTCTTTTTTTCTCGACGCGCGTCCCACCCTCGTTCTGTACATCGTTCGTTCTTGACGGCTTACGCTCGCTTGCATCCCCACGTCCGCGGCGACTCGGAGTACCGCACCTCATTGACACACCAGTGGAGAAAGACTCGGAACCGAACAACACCCATCGCTTATCTATCTCTCCGTCGCATCCTCGTCTGTCCCCTACTACTGGCTCTGCATCCCCAAGCGCTCGTTTGCGTGCTCCTTTGTTGTCAGATGCGCGCCACAACATTCATTTCATTCCTTCCGAGGAGTCGTCTTTCATTCCATTCTCACCTTGCAGTATGTATGCACTATGTATGTAGTACGTGTCGTTTGGGTTTCGAGCTGAAGTCCTGGGGAACACACGCCGGTGCCAGTTATTTATAGTGATGTATTTTCTCTAAATTCTGCATAGTGGGTAGGTGTGCATTTCTTCTCGTCGCTTTTGAGCCCACCGGGCTGCTAGTACTTCCGCGCCGGTAACTAGTAAGTACCTGCCACGTAATAACAACTTGTAACCTGGTATGGACGCTCAAGCATTGGCTGTTCAAGGTGAAGCACAAGTGCTTTCAGCATATTATTCCATTGACACTCTTGTCAACCTCCATCCTTGGAAGCATCTGAGCACTGCGCCGGGGATTGCGACGACGACTGAGACCGAGACCGAGACAGGAAATTTAACCATCAATGATGGGACTCTGCCAATGCTTAGTCCAGCGGTGCTCGCTTTCCTGGCAGCGCGTCACAAGGCAAGTCAGACCCAACTCTGTCCTTCGCCGTGTGCTCACAAGTTGACATTGAACGCGTTCGGATCCTGATCCCAACGTTGTCTTTCCCCATTCTTTTTCACACGTCGTGTGTCGCGTAAAAACAGGACGTCGTCGCGTTAGCGAACAAGCCCGTCGTGAGAGTGCCCGAGGTGCCCGATGACCTCCCGCTCAAACGCTACTTTATTTCGTCCGTCGTCTCAATCGTAATTGCAAAACGTTGACATTTCTATTTACTTAACATTCCTCGTCGATTAGCTCATCACACAACACCTACCTCCTCGGCTGGCAACTCTTTGGCCGTTCCTCCACCGCCGCTTACACCCACGTCCTTTGCGCCCCAACGCCAGCACGCTGTGTCGAGATCGATGTGTGGTGGGATGGGCGGCCTGGGCGGGGGTTGCCGATCGTGACACATGGGTGGACGTTGAGTAGGAGTGTGTCGTTTGTGGATGTATGCGTGGCGATTGGGGAGGCCTTGGATGCGCAGGAGGATGGAAGGGACTGGCCCGTCTTCGTCAGCCTCGAATGTCACGTCCCGCTCGTACACCAACATGAACTGGTCCGGATCATGCTCGAGTGTTGGGGTGAGAAATTGGTGCAGGGGGAGATCGAGGGGGTGTATGGGGAGACGGTGACGCCGAGGCAGCTTCGGGGACGGATCGTGCTCATGGTAGGTGTAATTTCGTTGGATTGTCCAGTGTCGGGTTGGCATGCTGACGTGGGTCGTGGTTTGTTCCGCTATGTTTTCTCTTCAGGTCGAGTATTACCCAGACGAAGTGAATGATGGACTCGGCGAAGACATGGTTTCGGGAGCAGAGTGCGAAGTGTTTGACAGAGAGGCGCGGGTGGTATTGAACAAGGAGGCTGGTGCAAACGAGTGCAACACCGTCGACGCTGCACTCGCGTATCCCAAGATCGTAGACTCACTCGCCAACCTCGGATTCTACGCGCGCAGTATGAAACCTCCCAAAGCATGGTGGCATCAAGGTACTTTCCCCCTCTCTTCCGTTTCACTTGGCGACGGCACGCACACTCACAACTACGACTCGCAGTCTTCCTATCTCCTCCCCATCCACCCAACATCACTCTCAATGTCGGTGAACACCACCTCCCCATCCCGCCTGACATCTTCCCCGCCCTCCTCCAGCATGCCACGCATCACCTCCGTCGGGTCTACCCCCACGGGCTCCGCGTAACCTCGTCCAACCTCGATCCGTGGGTGCAGTGGCGGAGTGGGACGCAGATGGCGTGTTTGAACTGGCAAAGATGGGATGAGCCGATGTGGTTGAATGAGGCGATGTTTGCGGGGACGGGTGGGTGGGTTGTAAGGCCCGATCCAGAGTTTGCGAGAGAGGGTGGAGATGGAGGGAGGGAGAAGAGATTCATGGCGCGGGTGGTTGGGTTGAGTGCACGTGAGTACTCGTGCATGTATGTACGTTTCTTGGGACATGTCTCGTTCTCATCCCATCTTTTTCCTTCTCGTCCGGTTTTGACATGCAGTACCACGGCCCAAGGGGGATCAACACGACGACTTTGTAGGATATTGTCACGCAGAGCTATTTCATCGCGACGAGAAACGCGTCTGGCAAAGCGATCTTGCCCACGTCCGGTGTGACGTAGTATCCGTCGCGGAACCCACACCCGCAGCGAACGACGTGGTACATCTGACCTGGGACCAGTCCTTTGAATGGACCTTTGACGCAGACCCGTTGGCATTTCTCCAGTACGTGCCCTTCCCTATCTCCTATGCTATCTCATCCATCGACTGCTGCAGGTTCAAAGTGGTACGTCGACACGTGGTACGGCGAGACGAGGACGTGGCCGTGTTTTGTGCGCGAATGGACCAGCTCGCGTTGGGGTGGTGTCTTGTGCGGTTGTTGGACATGCGGGGCAAGTATACCGGGGCGACGTTGTTGTGCGAGTTTACCCTCGCGCAGGTTTGAGACAGGACGTCTAGAGCAAGGCATATGTGGTAGCGTACTACAGAGTAGTGTAGGAATGATGTAGCGTGATCATGACACTGGTATATGGAACAAATATCCTCGAGTTTGCCAGTGGGTCCAGTGACTTTCCAAATAGGCCAAAGCGTGTTGCTGTTCTGGGTGAACAAGGACATCATGTCCTGTACCAAGCATCTTGTCAGTGAGTCCGCCGAACTGTCGCTTGTGACCGGTGACCCCTGCACGAGTGTAGATATGCAGTGTGCTTCCCTTGACAGTCACATTTGTGCGCGGTCCGCTACACGAGTGAAATACGAAGCAGGAGATTATCACGCCAAAGGATTTCCACGTCTCCCTTATCGAGCTAATCGAAACAAACCGGTGAGGAGGCCGTTGACATTGACACCATTAACATGTACCTCTCGAAAACGAAACAGGATTGAAATTCACTCATGTTCAAAGTACAACTCTTTTCTTCGCGCTCTGTGGAACTCCCATTCTTGCCTGGCATTGGTTTGTCTGGCGGACCGATACTCTATTGCACAGATATCCGCAACGGCGTTCCAGCGGCGCGCTGACGATCTCCTGCGTTTGTTGCGATTGATTTTTGCGCAGCCGCAGAACTTCAAGAAAACCACACGAGATCATGTTGAACTTGATGCAAAGTACTACGCACTGTTGCCTTTGTTCTGGTATCGTCTTTAGAAACATATTCCTAAGCACCACTCACACGAAGATTGTCGTCGGCAGTAGTCGGATCGGCCCGCTTGGGTGTCGGGATAATACATGCAGTCGCGTCCATGCGCCTTTATCATTCTTCGATGGAGTCGTGTATGGATATCTCTGGTTACTAGTAACAAGTTAGCAGCTGCAAAAAAATGGCGTCAAAAATGAAGGACTCTCTGGTCGATCATATAGTGATGATCCTGCCAGTGGACGGTCTCGGCGATTTCGGTTGTTGATGTGTGTTTGTCAGCCACTAATCCGAGCGACAGCCGTGAATATTCGTTCCCCCTCCTTCAAACCGAGCGAAGAACCATCGAATCGTTCACCTCCCTGCCTTACTCGTAACTCTCGCCCACACTATCACTATGCAGATCCAAGACATCAAAGAGAAATTTGGACGGTTCAGGATTCTCGTTATCGGCCGGGCCAACGCGGGTAAAACTACGATTCTCAAGAAAATCTGCGACTCTACGGAAAATCCAGAGATCTACGACGATCAGGGAAACAAAGTACGGTTGTACTTCATGTTTTTGATTCCGCAGAGCACTGAGGGTTTGCGATCAGGTCGATCATGCACAGATCCAGGAATCTACGGGGGTGAGTGACAGTGTCATCGTAGATCCTGTTGTCTGCGGGGCGTTCAGCTGACACGTCCCCAGCGTGGACTCCACAACATCAAAGACGAGATGGTATTCCAAAGTAACCAGGACTTTGTCTTTCACGACTCGCGGGGATTCGAATCCGGCGGCATAGAAGAATTCCAGCAGATGAAGGACTTTGTTGCAGACCGTGCAGGGACCCCTTTCCTCAAGAAACGGATTCATGCTATCTGGTAAACAGTCACAGCATCACTCGCAGTACACTGAAAACAACTTCCTGCTGAATAGGTACTGCATCTCGATGGACAGGTACCACCGACTCGTCTTGAACGCAGAGGAAAGATTTTTTGATGAATGTGACACGGGAAATGGTAGATCTTGC
>JBBPQT010000830.1:0-10879 GCA_038092715.1 Boletus smithii | reverse complement strand
TTTCATTTTGCAGCTGGCTGAGAGCGTAAGTCAGATGACGGACTTGATCGCGTTCGCAAACGAAACGCAACTGGGGCCGATGGGTAGCTACGCCCCTCCCGAATACATATGAATACGCCGCCTAACAAAATTCTCCACGTAGATGCACTCTCAGCGCTGGCGAAGAAACTCCGGGAGGCAACCCATAACCCAACCGTCAACGGCGTGTACATGGGTCCAATTCCAGGCGTTGGTGGACCTGGGGGTTTCCAGGGCTATGGCGGACCACCCACGTCGGCGCTGTATCCGGGCATGTCACCATCAGCTATTCCTCTACACTCTATTACATCAGGCAGTTCACCTCAAAATATTCCGCCGCCGCCCTCTGCTGATACCCCCCAAAAGCAGAGTAAGCTCCCCACCTCCGGCCCCGCTCCCCCAGCACCTAATCAGCCTCCCGCTCCTTCGCAGGCGGGACTGACTTCATCTACCCCGACGATGACCGCGGCAACCCTCAAACGCAAGCCCAACGATACCAACTCGCCGACAATCGGCAACGCTGAACCACAATCAAAAAAGACACGCAAACTAAAGCGGAATGGTTAACATCTGGCGGATTTTTGTGGAATATCTTGTGTCGCTATCGATGCGTCGGAAGTATATTGTGATTGTGCATGGTCATCATATCAGCCCCTCCCTTCGTGTGCATCCGGCTGTTACATATATCTTTCTATCCTTTGGCAGGACATGAACCGCGCGCTGCTGTTGCTCGGATTCTGACGGGGCCTTTATCAATGTGTTATTTATAGCTTTCTGTACTACTACGATGCTCTTCCTGACATTGCCAACTATCTTCGCGGTGATTTATGTAAGCCGAGCATTCGACATCCAGCGTTATGGCAGACCTCACGTTTCATAAATAAGCTCACGATTAACCTTGGGGCTCGAGCGATCAAGTAAGGAACTATGATAGATGATACTTTTCCAACATATGCAAATAAGAAACTGGGAAACTGGACATGGAATAATTGACTGGCTGGTGCTAGAAAATCGGTTCATGGCTAAAGTCACATTGGTCGCCATATCTGCATCTGCGATCACGAAAGACGGGTCGTCAGCTTTTTTCCAGTCTCATATTCAAAGGTGATCGATGCTCGCCTTCCTTCCGCAAAGAAACTGCATGGTCGTCGTTTACTACTTCTATACGAGCCCTCATCGCCCCTCCCTCGGCCACCGCCGCGTCCACGAACCCCGCGTCCTCGTCCCCTGTCAGCTGCCCATCGAGCCCGAGCGCTGGCATCGTCCCCAGCGAACTCCTGACCAAACTCTTGAAACTGGCCCACCGCATTCCAACCCGGCGCCTGACTCGCACCACCGAATGGCGGTACCTGTCCACTGCCACCCGACGCTTGCCCCGGACTGAGCATTGCCTGTGCCTGCTGCATCAACTGTTGCATCTGCTCTGGTGGTATGGACGACAGAATGTTGGGGTCAAAGCCCATCGGCAGACCGCCGCCGCCGCCGCCGCCCGCCGTGGGACCGTTCATCGGATGATCCATGCCACCAGCCGCGAGCTGATTGACTAGGTCTGCGACGGACACCTGCGGTGATTGTGCAATCCCGCTCCAAAAGATGATGTCGCTCTCTGGTCCCACCGTCATCATCTTGACGTCCATGTCTACATCCTCCTCCGGAATCGTCACGGCAGGCTCAGCCGGACTGTCTGGTATCTGCGCCGCGTTCATATACAGGGCACCCAGTGCGGTCTGCTCTCGTTCCTCTTGGGCAGTCTTCTCCACACTCTGCAGGCCGCGTTGCGCCAGATCAATGTCTATCGGGATATCGATGGCTATAAGAATGGAGTTTAGTCCCGCTGTTAGCGATCGAACAGGTTCCATCATGATTTCGGCGACTCACTTATTGGATCCGTCCAGTCAATGAGTTCTTCGAACAAATGTGCATGCAATGCCGCCCCTTCTCCCCGATCAAGATCGCGAAGACTGTGCGCAGTATGTATACCCTATCGGACGAGTCCCAGACACGCGATATCAATGTACAGTACACGTGAAAATAAAGCAGAGGGCTGACATCTACTGGATCATCGTCGTAGACTGCACGTTCGATCAGCCGGATCGACTCCAGCTGACCTTCCGGCGCCCACGAGACCGACTTTCGTTTCGTCTTACCAATGATATTGCCTGCGGGAGGCGTGCTCACTGCCGGAATTGAAGGTGGTGTGGACACGGCCGGAGATGCTTTCCGTCCTTTACCCATCGACTTAAGCGCTTCCTGAAATGGATCAATCGACGATGGTTGTGCGACATTCGTGTCTGGCTCCTTCTTGACAATCACTGGAGCCTTCTTGAAGCTGGGCAGTTTCGGTTTAGGTTTCGGAGCCGAGAAAAACGACGAATCTGATCGTGAGTCTTTGACGGGAAGGAACACAGGCTTCGCCTCCTTCTTCACGGTTACCTTGGAAGATGATGCTGCAGGTGTGATGGCAGCCCTCTTGGCGGGTGGTGGTGCTTTGGCAGCCGGTGGCTCGTTCAGCTTCCGTTTCTTTAGTTTCGCATCTGAATCAAAGTTAGCGCTCGTCGGTCCGTGGAACAAATTGACGTGACCCACCCTCAGTCGGATTGCTTTCTGCCTGTTTTGTGGCAGTTTCGACCAACAGACGCCATTTCCTCTCTAAATTCGACGCCATATCCTTGATCGCTGCGGTAGGACAATGACGAACAGACAATTGTTAGATACATGAGGTTTTTCGCTTAGTTTATGATACGACAGACGAGCGCGTTTCAATGCAGGCAGACGTATGTATATCTCCATTGGATGCAGGGGTAGAATGAATTACGCTGAAACGGTGCTCACCTGGTGCTGGTGGTTCCTTGACTAGTTTGACGATGATCTTGCCTAGCTTTGACGCCTTCAGGGCATCAACCGTCATAGGAAGCCTATCCACGATCTAGAGGAAGCTTATCAGCCTCATCTTGTGCTCCAGCAATTCGAATCAACTGACATGGAGCAACGGCATTATGGTTTCAACTAAAAGGCTATCGCTGTTAGCCATGAGACCGGCTTTCAGCCATTCGCGAGTGATATCCATCGCAGCAACATTTTCCAGCCACGCTCGGAAGTAATGATTACCGGCGTTGTCTCTGATTTTGGTCAATATCTCCAGCCGGGTAGTCGGGTCTACTTCCTGAGAGCCAAAGTCGTCGATATGCAAAACAAGAGAATGGACAGCGCCGGCTCCAGTGAATGAATGGGGCTGGAGAAATGGTCTGATATCAGCCGAGAATTTGTCCTTGCGAGCCTGAGGGTTGATGGAAACTGAAGGGGTGCTGGTCGATGTAGATGACGTGGACGGAGAGTAAAAAGAAGACAAGATACCGGGCATGGAAATAGAGGGAGAATGAAGTACATGAGGAGAGAGCGTGGCGGGTTGAGACTGAGATTGAGAGTGCTGATGCTGTGGGGAATGCGAATAAAAATGTGATGGAAGAACATAAGAAGGATTAATCGATAAAGTAGGTTGCTGATACTGATAGTGGGGTTGTTGTGGTCGTGACTGTGTTTGTTGCGCCGATGGCACAACTTGATTCGAAGGCTGTGAATATGGTCGACCAGTCTCCGTATCACTGATCGTCGTCAATGCAGGGCTGTGAGATAAGTTATTAGTCATCCCCGACCCGAAAAGTTAATCCACTTACTCGATCATTAGTTGAGGGGGCGGAGGGGGTGGAGGAGACGCAATCTGCTGTTGCGACGACGTGGTTGCACCATTTAGTGTTGAATAACTCGAGAGTGGTAATGGTGCTGAGGAATTTGGCCAGGTCATAGAACCATACGCCATAGCATTGTATGGGGCAGTGACGGTGGAGATGTAGAAGCTTTGATATGGATGGGCATAGTATGATTGCGGTGGCGGTGATATTGAGGTGGACGTTGACGGCCCTGTTGGATACAAACGTCAACAGGTGTGTTCGAGACCGATGGAGCGAGTTTGTTGGTGGGCGCCCTATAGAGGAATGCTTACCCGGTATATCGCCCAATCCAAAGTCGCTCAAATCCAAGCTTGGCTGCGCAGCAGCTGACCCTCCCGCGCTGGTGTTGGGCGCTGAACGGTCTTTCCAGTCGTCGTTTGAGGGCGGTGCGCCGTCAACATGGACGTGCTGGGGGTCGGGGACATTCTGCGGCCATTGATTTGGCACATTCGGGTATATACTATCCATCTGGACAGATTTTCTCTTTTTCTGCCGTCTTGGTTCTCAAGCGTTTTTGGGCAACACTAAACGGCTTATTTCTGTGCAAACGAGACGCGGAAAAGAAGAGAAGAAACGCAGACAGTATACAAGCCTTTTCACCTTTCGCAGGGCGTTCAACAGATCGCCACGCTCAACCGCCTGCGAGTTCTGTCTCTGTGATGGTGCTGAGGATTGAAGCGCACTGACCAGCCAAGGGTGCAATTAGTGTTGCCATCATTTTTGTCTCCGTTTCAAGCGGTGTTACAATTCTCTCGCGGCATGACGGCACGGGCTGCAGCTCCCACTGGAAGCGGTGCACAGGAACTTGAAGTGATCGTCCATGGTCTGCAAGTCAAGAATATCAACGTTCCACGTCCCTCTCCGCGGCGAGCGACGCCGATACCCATTGACAATACGCATGATCTCATACGGTCCAGCTCTCGACAAGGAACTGCGTCCACCGTTGGTGCCAGTGCGATAAACAGTAGGTCCTAACTGCATTTCTTGGGTCTTGGGTCTTACACGTACTTGGGAATAAATTCATATATCACAGGTACGATGATTATTGCCATTCCCTTGGTCGTGTAGGACACTCGTGTAGGCCGGCCGATACTTAATTGTATTTTCATAGCAATGCTTACCTGATGGTTAGTTGGGTTTCAATGTAGCGAACCCAATAGGCATCAACAAACAAAAGCTTATAATTGCAGCTATCAACAACACTAGTCGATTTTCACACTACCAAGTCCTTCCTTGTCTCTCTCTCCCAAACTAGTCTAAACGCGTCTTCACGCTTACTTCTGGCCATGGCCCCCAAAATCGCCAAAGAACAGTCCTCTGACGTGGACACGAGGACTGAGGTAAGTGTGCGCGCCGTGGCAAGGACAGCTTATCTGAATGCCCCCTTTCATCACAGTTCATCACCAAACTATCCACTGCTGCCGAGGCCATGCGCCAGTTCGGTAATTTCGCAGATGCACTCGCCAAGGTAGTCGCCAAAGCGCCACTTGACGATCCTCAGGTCGTCGAGGCCTTGCAGGCCGCCATCGACGCGATTCCTGCCACGTCGAAGAAACGCAAGCTCACGACCTTAGGTGCGGTGGACGAAGCCGGTAAACGAAGAAGGCGAGAGAAAAAGCCCAAGGACCCTAATGCCCCCAAGGCCCCTCCCTCTGCCTATATCCTCTTCCAGAACGAGATTCGAAATGCTGTTCGCGACCAGAACCCGGATATCCAGTACAGGGATCTTATGGTTCTTATCTCTCAGCAATGGAATGGTCTCCCTTCGGAGAAGAAACAGGTAATCGTGCAAAAACTATTTTTTGTTGTAAGGCCCTCATATTCGCGGTTAGCCTTACTTTGACAGAGTGACTGCTGCCAAAATAACCCACGAGGAGGAGTTGGCCAAATACAATGCGCTGAACCTGAACCATGTCCCATCAGAAGGGACGTCTAAGATGCCAAAGAAAGAAGTCCAACCCGCTGCGAAGCCCGAAAAGAAGCTTAGGGTTGCTACTGTAAGTTGTTTATCGACCTTGGGTATTCTGATTCTAAATAGGAGTAATAGAAATCAGCGAGGCCTGCACCTAAATTAGCGGCAACCATCGCCTCATCAGATAATGAACAGTCAGAAGGGGCTTCTGACGATGAATCGATTGGAGATGAGAAAGAAGAAGTCGAGGAAAAAGCATCAGACGACGGAAGTTTGGAGGAGTCGGACACAGAGCCCACTCCTCCACCTGCCAAAAAGGCGAAAAAGGCTGAGAAGAAGAAGTAAACGGCTGAAGTAATGATTCTATGACATGGATGACATGGCTTTGGTTAGGTTTTTCTGATGACGTTTTGCCGCTACTCTACGTGTGTTTTTTGTCGATATTTCTCTACGTTAAGTACAGGTTCCTGTGATGGCCAATTTTGCCAGTTGACCTGCGATTGCCTTGTAAACGTGACTCTGCGCTTGGGCCGATTTGTAAGTGCTGCGTAAACGACAGCAAAGCGACGTCCACAAGATACAAATCGTGTGCACTGCTTGCGGTCTTGGAGTCTATAAAATCCATCTCCGTCCTCTCCCACAGACTATTCTTTCCCGCCAGCATGGCCTCTCCTCCTCATAACCCGGACACGAGAGAGATGCCCTACGGCTGGATACAACAGTACAATTGGGAGTCTGTATCTCCCGCCACCCTCTCCTCGATTGACACTGATCGTTGATAATCCTTTTATGTGCAGGTACAGGCAATGGTGCGCCACCCGTTGACAGCATTGGCGAAGTGTGCTCATCTTGATTCATAGGTTCTACGTGAACATGCGCGAGCAACCCCCGCGTTCATCCTGGGAACACCCCCTTGGTCCAATCCCCCCGCCCGGTCCTCCCCCTGATCGGTCCTACAGCCGCTCCCCATATGGGGGGCTCCCGCCGCAGGGATATGGATATCCAAGCTTGCAACCCTCTTATGGACTGCCCCCTCAGGGCTATTACAATGGCCAGCCAGGTGGATACGCCAGCGGTCCACCTCCTCAGCGTTCATATTCCCCTGAGAACAGAGGTGTGTGTTCGGTTCTTTGAAGCTTCTCGATATGCACTAAATTACGTGCTCTGTTAGACTATTATCCGCAAGAGCGGGTCGTTTACGTTGAGGAAGAGCGCAAGCACCACAAGAAGGGACCTGGTTTGGGAACAGCAGTTTTGGCAGGTTCGTGGAGGTGTTGGACTTCGGTATAATTGACGCTAACTTGGATTTTGGAACGTAGGTGGTGCAGGCCTGGTCGGTGGTGCCCTCCTGATGGATGCCATTGAGGATCATAACGAACGTGAAAGAGAAATGGGCTTTGACCAAGGTTCGTACTTGAGTTTGTGCACCGCTCGATTCCCGAGGCCTGAATCCTGCATGGTAGGCTACCAAGATGGCTGGGATGACAATCAATTTGATGGAGGCTGGTAATTTACTCTGATTGCCTAAAGTGGTCCTTCAAGTTATTCCTTTTCATGACCTGGATTTGTCGAATCATTTGTACATACGAGTATCTTGGTGGATGTGGATGCGTCAATCGCCCTTGCCGTTTTGTTCCCTACTAAGTCCTAACAACTAGTGATGAAGTTGTGCCTCAAACCGTCTTGATGTAAGTACTAACCAATGGCCCCCACTTCTGGGACACGCTGGTCAGTGAGCGGTACTCGAGAGGTTCACATCTGCAGATCTGGACACTGTCCTTGAGTGCTTTTCGGTACGTTCCTCGCAAGGTGTATCTATGTTCAGGTTGCTGCCATTTTGTACTAGTTCTCGCAACCGCTCAGACAATTGTCAAGAGTCAAGCCTTGAGTCCAACCATGAAGCGACGCGAATGAGTTACCACGCACTTCAGTCTCTGGCAAAGCCAACCTGGACTTGGGCGTGGAGTTAATTCCGACTTGGCAACTACCGTATTTGAGCTTTCCTTGGATGGGTCAGTGATTCTGCTCATGACCATCGGAGAGTCGGAATACTAGGAGCCCGCTCAGCATCAATGAGGTCGACGTGGTAACTCTCGCTCAAGCATCATGATACTATGAGGACTAGGAAAACCCATGATCGCACCTTGTATTATACCATCGAAGGGAGACAACCACTGGAGAGAAAGGGAAGGGTTGAGCCGCAGTTCGTGTCCTCGTACCTTGGCAACCAACCCTGACTCGGGATCTCCTGAGCGTGGACTATCGTTTGTTCAGCGCCTCTTTGCGAGCGCGCTGAGCAACAAGTCTTCAACTGTGCCTTCCAGCAATATCCCCGTTCTACCACCCATCAAACACGCATCCTCTTCAGCTCTGCCGACAAGTGGTTCGTGTGGTGTACCACATCATAGAACGTCGCTCTCGACTCCGTCCCTTGACACCAGCTCAGAAGTTTCGCAATCTTTCAACCCCTCTGGCTTATTATACCATTGATACGGTAGTGTTGTTACGCATGGTTCTTGTCGCGGGGCTCTACCAGCCCTGAAGCGAGTACGACGCGTCATCCACCGCTACTGCCAGCGTTTCAGATCCCAAATTCCTTGCGTGTGACTCGTCTGTCGTAGTACCTGGCTAATCCTCAGGCCTCAGGCATCTTATTCCTTATCACAATGTTTCACTCTTCAGCCTGAAGTTCGCGCTCCATCCATCCCAAACTGTATCGATGGAGGCTCAGTCCTACAGTACCCCGGCCGTTAGTACGCGTGAAGCTTCGGGTCTACAGGGAGTATCCGTCGAGATCCATCATTCGCCTGTCGTTGCAGGTGGGACAGCACCTTCGTCTTCGCCACAAGTTGGAGCAACTTCACCTTCACCACCTCCCTTCGAGGGACACGAACGACTATCCAGTCCATCCGAAGAGGTTGTGGTTGTAGTTGATGTTGTGCCAGTGGTCATCCAAGTACCTGCAGCCGTCCCTCATGAGGTTGGTTTGTCCGAGCGTTCGCTCCAGCCACCACCTGAGGTTAATTACGACGAGATTCCCTTGTACTCGCTTGTCAACGAGTAATTTTCCCCACCAGCGTTTGATGACCTCAGGCTGGTACAAATGCCACTGAAGCAGCGCGTGGAAGATCTCCCGTGGTTCAAACTAAAACTTTACCCCAAGAAACAATAGAGGTGCCAACTTCCTCCTCTGCGCCGTCTTCGTTGCAATTTCCTCCACCGTTCTTGCATGTTCGACTGCTTATGCTCCCGGGAAAGCACTGGCGTACGCTTTCCTAGATAAAACTTCGTATTCTGTAGGTACGAGTAAACGCATATCTCAAGATGCCAAAATACTACTTCCATCTTGGTGCCCATCTGATCTACCTAACGTGGTCCCGATCGACTTCCAACAGCCCAATCAACCACCTTCGTTGGCACCACCAGTATCGCCTTCAAGTGCAGTTCCGCTCGACGGAACTGCTATTCCATCCATGACGCCCCTTCTGCCCTCTAATTCTCGCCCTCTATCAGTGTTACCCTCTCGTTCCTCAGATAGCCAGTCCACGAGGATCTCGCATGATCCTTTTGCAATTCGCAAAAACACGACCAGCTCCCCACTTCATGTCGATTATCACACTAAACCCACTGCTAAGCAAAGTGGACAACCATTCCTTCCACCCCCAGCCCTGCAAGGGTACGTCCCAACCTTATTGAATTCAACCTCCGTCTTACAGTATACCATCATAATAGTGGCTCCAGACCTCCGGAAGGTTCAGACACGATCAGGCAAGGAAGGCGTGACTCTCGACCCTTTGTCAATGTGACCGAGGACAATGGTGCCATTGATGCTCTCACGCATTCTATGTTCAATATGTCGAGGGAGCCCTCATTTGATACAGTTGCGTATGAAATTCTATCTGGAAAACCAAACATTCTCGGACCATTGTCCGAAAACCAGCAGAACATTTTTTAAAATCTTGCTTCTCATCCTTACACCTAGAACAATGAACCAGGAATCATATAGACCCGACGCCAAGCGTCTAACTCAGGAAGCTATCGGCGACCTACCCACGCAGAAACCGGGGGAAGAGTGGGATACGGAATCCAAGGATTAGACTCAGGTTCGTTGTGTGAATCCTGACAAGGATACACCGGATTGACCCAGATCACGATTTTAACAGCAAACCCTGCATCGGTATCTTCACAACATTGGCCACGCATAACTCTTTCTGTCGGTCACACCCCTCCAGCATATTCACACGAGTTTCAGACAGAATCTATTTGTACTGACGGAGGTGGATTAATTCTTAGCCATTTTGGTGAGACGACAGCACGTTCCTCTGGTAGATCATCCTATCCAGACCGACCCCGCGTTGCCTCTGTGCTATTAAGTCGCTCGTTCTCGTATCCATGCAATACTTCCATCACTCCATCAATCGGGATATTCACGGATACCTGCGGTCCCTCCGCAACAGCAAAAGGTTCATTTTCATATATAGACTTCGTGAAGCGTGGAAGACACGTTTTTTCTTCCTCCGCTTCCTCCGCCAATCGTGTTACCACCTTGAAATACTTCACAATCACCACAAACCTCCTCGTACTCCTAGGATACCGCAAAAGTCCGATTTGGTCAGGCACCGGTAGCCAGCGCATGACGCACTTCTGGCTCCATCAGGTGCTCCCGCAACAGGGGTTTCCATGGAAAAGGCGCCCCGAAACTACGTCAAGCATTTACAGTATAACCTTATAAACATGGGAACGCACAATGATGTATATGACACCCATCGGGAACTTAGAAGTATAAATCTTGAGCGCTAGTACTTGGTCCCATAGAAAGCATGCGCGGACTTCCGTTCCGTCGAACACTCGGTGGCAACTTGTACATGGCAAAGAAAATCTCTACTACTGACGTTTCCCAAGGTTGCTCCATGCGGCCCATGCCTACATGGTAAACCCCTCCCGATGATCGCCACGTCTACACACACGAGGGTCCTAGCACTGTATGAGGGCATTGGCGAATTGTTTTCCCGGTAAAGCTTTACGGCTAATCCCGACTCGTCTCGCCTTCTGAATGGAACGACATGAAGCGATTTTTTATCGATCACTCATCTTCAAACAGAGATCATTACCACGTCTGCACCGTGGTTAAATGCGCGGCCTGGTTACAACTACCTGAGAAGCCACCATGCGAGAGAAGCGTTTATATAGGCGAGACAATTTCCGAGGTGACACTTTAGGA
>JBBPQT010000829.1:0-10879 GCA_038092715.1 Boletus smithii | reverse complement strand
TAAACATGATGTCGTTGGTATGGAAGTGTCGTGCGGCGCCGACCTGAAAAAATTGAGTTATGTCGCCCACATATGCAACTTTACATACCAAACAAATCAACAAGCTCTATATCAGCAAGGCACTCAGGGCGAACATTGGCCTCGTGGAGTGTTGGCCACCCATCACCTATGTCACAACTGCGATAGTTGAGATACGCATCAACAAGCTGGTCCATTTGAATCGTCCAGTGCTCTGCTTGAAGCTCAACACGGTCATGCCGCGTCCTCGAGTCCATGTAGCGACTATTAAAAATTCACGTTGATTAGACAGTGCAAAACATTAATACGTTATTAGACAACTTGAACACCCTGTGCATCCGCTACTTGCTGGGCAAGATCCTCGAAGGCCTCATGCTCGCCACCTTCATGAGATAGAGCGAAGGCTTCGTCACCAGGAGCAAAAAATGAAGGCACACAATCTTCATCCATGTCGGCATGATCTGCAAACATTTGTGCGGTGACTTCTTGCTCCGCTGCAGACATTCCTAACAGTGCAATTCAACTGAACTACAAATAAGAATGAATTGATGAAGTATGAGCCTTGCAGCTGAGAGACACGGTGAGCATCAGCCATTTCTACGCACTGGCTCTGTTTGGCAGCAGTTAGTACAGTTGAACGATGAGAATGGCCTGGACCTTTGTAGCTATGACGTATGACAGACTTGGATAGGCCGTGATATCGTACAACTGTGGCAGAGCGAGGCATCAGAATGTTGGCAGCGGAGAGGAACAATCACGACGACGATCACAAGGTGAGAATTTGGTGCCAGTAGCTCAGGCGATGACAGAGATGTGGAGAGCGCTTAAGGGCAGGCATGAGGCACAGTGGGATGCCCAGCAAAGGTGTGGACGAAAGAGAGGAGCGCTGAGGGTGTCGGGGGCGTCGGGAACAGTGGAGACGATGAGGAGAGGGTGAGGGGGCAGCGCAGGAAGCGTGGGAAGCATGTGCAGTGGGTGGGATTATGTCATGTAGGAAGCTGTGGGGGGGACAGTCATAGCTGAGAAGGCCTGTGCATAGCCGATAAGGGTCCGTGCATAGCCGATAAGGCCCGTGCGCAGCCAGCTTCAGCAGCCCTAACAAGACACTGAGTAAAAGGTAAATTGGGGCAATATTTAATGCTGGTGGTGGCATTTTTGGGTTTTTAAGCTATATTTGACTTGGCGAGACGCTTAACCGCACAGTTTAGTCATACTTACTTTCTGGGAAGCACAGGTGCACAGACCGTGGCATCGGAAGAGTTGCCCCCCACTCACCGCTTGCCACTTCGGCAAAGCCGCACTGATAAGCGTAAACTCGCGAACATGCAGGGATTGTCTTCAACCTTGGTTGAGTTTGCAAGTTGCGTGACATTTTATGAGACTCTCTTCCTTCAGTGGAGGTATTGTTATCATTCTGGGAGGGCCAGATAGAGCGGCAGTTGGCCAGGTAGAACACTGCAAGAAGACTCGGAGTCGAGATAGGCCACTAGCGTAAAACGTTTCTCATGATCATCACGTATTTATGTATGTACCTGAACAGATGTGCTTGTATTGGAAAGAGCAACTTCGTATGGAATGAAGGGGAGGAGTCAAGACGTGTGACTGTTTACGAGGGCGTCCTTGAGTCTGGCGACAGTTCTCTCTACCCCAAGAATGTCGATCGTTTCAGGGACGGTCGGCCCAGTCTGAGGCAAATAACCAGTGTAAGAGGTGAAAAGACAAGAGGGAAAAGAACCGACCTTCATTGCGGTCAAAGCGTGCCGAAGCGCCGTCATGAAGACCTTTTGCTTGAGCCCGGTTGCATCGCAAGCGGCGTGGACCAGAGACGAGAGATCGGAAATACTGCGTGTGTCTGGCTCGGCCACGAGGCAGTGGATGGTGACATTTAGAGCATGACCTGTGCGAATAGGACGCATAGGTGGCACGGTCGAGGGGATGGGTACTACTCACGATAATCGTCGCTCGCCATTGACTTGCGCATGAACTGCGCCTCGGGAGTCAAATAATTTGGATCGACGAAGAGGTAGGGAGCCAAGGTGGGCACGTCCTGTATGTTGGTTATCCGACCCTGGTCATGAAAGGGGAATACTTTCAGCTGGGCCGTCAATGCGCGCCAAGAAAGCCTCACGTGTAACACATGGATAACCTTGGCAATGTATTCCGGGGTTGTGTGTTGACTGTCGAGACGTCAAGCAAACGTAGTATTTTAACTCATCTTGCACGACCTACCTGGATGGGAACGAAGCTCGGACGAGATCATGTATCCTGCGTGCTTCGTGCAACGTTCCTTGGTCATTCTTCCATCTACGCATGAGGTGGTGTTTGTTGAGGTATTCGAGTTTGGCAGGCTCCAAAACTTGTCGACGGTGCGTTAAGCATGCGAGATCGAACTATTTCAGAGGTAATTCAATCGGATCAAGGGTAGGATATTCAAGACGCACCTGCTCAATGAGTTCTGGCAGCGTCAGGATAGCCGTGCTTTCAGGGCTGCGGGTGGTGCCAGCCGAGTCCGAGGAAGATCGTGCCGCTTGTCCCCAGCCTGCCAAGGCTAGCCAATTGATCAATGCCTCTGGCTCCCATCCCCTTTTCTAGTGTTCTGGTTAAATGTGGATGCGGAGATGGATAAGCATAGGCAGCCACCTACCACGAACTCCAGGACCGCAACGTCACCCTTGCGTTTTGACATCTTGGAACCATCAGGATTCAGTAATATGGGGAGGTGCGCAAATTGAGGCGGCTTGAGCGAAAGGCAAGAATACAGGTCAAGGTGTAACGGAAGAGACGGAAGCCATTCCTAAAGGATGATGTGTAAAGGAGAATTTACTTGGAGGGACGGAAGAGACTTGCTTCTCCTCGGATTACGTGGGAAATGCCCATCTCATGGTCATCGACAACAGAAGCAAGATGGTAAGTAGGAAACAAGTCAGACTTGAGGAGGACAGGGTCGGTTGGCAGAGAAGCATGAGCATCCCGCAAAGCCCCAAAGACGATATCGTGGGTCGGAATGCGTTTAGGGAGCCTGTCATCCTGGGCAAACAGTCGAAACTTGGAAGAATAGGGCCAACACCGAGATAGTGACATACATTGAGTCTAACAATGGACTTTTCGCCGGCACGGACGCGTCTTGCAGCCTCTTCTTCGGTGAGATGAAGGCAAGCTTTGTCATACGTGGAGTTGGATCCGGCACGAGCCAACCTCTCCCTTGTGGCAGCGAGTTTGTCTGGGGAACAGAAACAGCGGTATGCGTGACCTGACTGTAGGAGTAGCTGAGAGGGAAAAACACCGACGGGGATAGTCCATACCTCCAAGAGACGATGTGCATACGTGTGATACAAGTCTAGACGTTCCGACTGCCAGAAGATTAGTGAGGACGAAATCAACAATAGTCACGCACCTGATGATACGGCCCATGTGGACCATCTAATCCGGGGCCTTTATGGAGAAAAGTACCATTTGTTAGGGTTTCGGTTTCGAGTGCTCAGAGTGTAGGTTTGACTTACCAAAATCATATGAGAGCCCAGCCCAAGCCAACGCTGACCGAATGCCGTCAACAGCTCCTGGGACATACCGCGACTGCACAGGCACAGGGTAAGACTCTGAGGGTAGAAAATTAGAAAATACAGCGCACGGCGTCTGTGTCTTCAATTCGAAGTATCCACTGGCCGCCGTGTTTCCTTGCGAAAAGATGGTTGTAGAGGGCTGTTCGAAGACCACCGAGGTGCAAAGCGCCAGTCGGAGAGGGAGCAAAGCGTAACAAGACTGTCATGATATACTTGTCTGGCCTGGGTGGAGTCGGTGGCGGCAGAGGCGGATGATCCGGCCCGACAGTCGGGAACCGGATCTGCCGGGTTTATCACACAGTGCCAGAAAGGTGGTCTCGGGTCAATCTAATAGCTACCATTACCCATGTTTTCTCGGAGCTACTGACAGCAAACAGCATGTCAGACCTGACTGTTCTCGTCTCGCCTACACCACTTTATCCTACACAGTACACGTCTGGTTTTAATTTCGCCCGTCGAAGTGAAAATGACCTCACCCGGCCAGTCATGGTCATTCTCGAGAACGTCGACCCGGACGAAGACGGTCCTCGTTCGCCTGTCGAAGTTTCTAGCTTGAACGCAGCATTGCTTTCACCCCCGAGGAGGACCTACAAGGCATCCAGGTCTCCGCCTCCCAAGCGCCCTGCTTCAGCTCCTCCTCTCACACTTCTGCCAACCTCCACGGAATCACACAATACTACACCCATAGCAGACGTACCCAGACGCTTTTTTTCTTCATCTACGCCCACAGATAGGAGTGAGCTCTCTCGCCCACCTCCCCCACTTTGTGAGTGCGCACGCTATTCCTTCTAGTGATGGATGCTCTAATGTTCTGGGCAGTTCGTCCGACTACGTTTTGGCGAAAGACAAAACGGTCAGGTGTCGCAGGCGCCTCGTACTCTCCATCATCACATCTTATCCGTCGGTCTACCTTCATTGCTGCCGGCCTTTCATTGGACAAGCCTGAAGCCGATCTCTCTGCTCTTGGCGTGGAATCGCGAGTGGAGTTCATAGTGCTTGGTCCCGACTACAATCCACAATAGCGAATCTTCCCCGCCAGGAAAGCATGGTGTATATACAGTCACTTGGTACAAAATCTACTACTCCCTTTAATTGCTTTACCTACATCGCCCATCCAGGTGTTGTCAACCGGTACAGAATCAACCAAGCAATTCCATCGGTACCGAATACTTCATACGATTATTGGGGGTCATATTCTGCGCCGGGAGATATGCCAACTTTGACTGCCTTGCTTACAGCTACTTCGGACACCAATCCCGACGCGGCCACCAGTGCTCAGGACGTCATTCTGTCAAGCGACACTCCTACTACTTCTCTAATTCAGATCACTGCGTTACCCCCCGCAACGACATCACCCCAAGCTGTTTTACCGAAGCTTCCATACCATCGCCAGGTCAACATACTCTATCTGATCCCTTTGTTCATTGCACTTGGTGTCGTGCTCGGTGCCATCACTGTCGCAATCTCACTCAAATGGCGAGAAAACCGACGTCGTTCGCTTCGTACTTCAACTCTTCTGCCCGGTCCTCCGTATGTCCCACCAGAAAATGACGTTGAGGATCGTTTGCTCGTTCATGGATATCCGAGCATGGAACAGGTATCTCTTTTCGCCGCCAGCACTCCTAGCAAATTTACTGTTCACGGTTCACGATACATACCTAAGCGGATTCTCGCGTGGCAGACCCATAACACAACTCGGCCACCTTATGCTCAGTCGACCTATACTCAGACTATCATTCCCTCGAGTGATGGAGAGAGGTTCACGGTGGTCACAGAGGAAGACCCATTCCTTGCGCCATCTAACCCGATGGCTATGCGGCAGTCCCCTACCCCATCAAACGATGTCTTTTTGCCAACGATACGTATTTTACCGTCGTTACCAGAACCCATCTCCGGAGACAACTCCAGTCATCACCAGGCACAGGATACCAATTTACCGAAGCCATTCCGACGCAGCATGTTTGACATCCTGAAACTGAAAGGTCCTTATCGCCCTATACCTAGCGTACACAACGGATACACCGTCCTCGCGCCGGATGATGAACCTGCTGGTAAAACCTCTACAAGCCGAGTGCGTCGGGTTAGCAGCTTAAAGGAAACTTCGCTCGGTGGTGAAAGCCGTTTCCACAGCACACGGCGCTCTCTGGATGGTGGTTTACACGTCGGCGAAACGGGTGATGCACTAGGGTTGCTTGGCTTCCAGGAAGACAAGCAAGATCTCATTGATGACCCAGTGGTTCTGTCAAAGCAGAACCTTCGTCTCGAGGATGACACGCCATCTTTTCCCGCTCAGGGTGAAAAAATGAGGAAGCCGCGCAAGGTAACTCCGTTTGCCGCGGAATCTAAAGGCTCACCGAAAGAGACAATATACGGAGAGAACCAGTCGATAAATGGGCGTAGGGACGAAATCGATTCAGAGACACACCCCGACATCTACACGAAGGCACCTCAACGTCGTCGTTCCCAAACCTCGTCCAAAAAGATATCCACTAGTGGTGCCTCCAGGCGGTCTTCAGCCCCCGATACGCATGCAGCTGTCTTACCTCTCAGTCCGTCGTCGTTGATGTCCCCGCCGCTTGAAAAATCACTCTTTTTCACCTCTTCATTTTCCTCGAGCACATCGCTCGCCGCTCGCATGAATTCCCTTGCTGCCATCGATGCTTCGCCTCTGCATCATGTAGAGAGATCGCCCGAGTTTTCTCTTTTCCCGTTACCATCCAAGAAGATAATGGCGACAAAAAAACTGCGGACTAGCCGGCCGGAACCTCCCTTGCCTTATCCCTCATACCCTGATCACGGTCATGCGCAGCTAACTTCACGAAAGCGTTCCACCTCTGCTGATACCAAGCGATGGTCTGTTTCCCCTGGTTCTCCCAACGTAAAGGGTCGTACTACCAGTGCAACGCATCGAGAAAGCACGATGGGCATCAATTCACTTGGGTCGTTATCCCCAACGAGTCTTGCGATTGCTTTGGCTTCTACCTCGAGCTCGGATATGCTGAGCAAAGTCAACGACATCGTCGCCCAAGGCTATACTAAAAGGCGGACGTCCCTGGGAGGAGGTGAAGATGTTAGAGCAAACTTGCCTGATCCTATCTGATACCTACCGCGTTCTCATGGATGTTTGGGGAATACAGAGGGAATCGGTCAGTGAAAGGATGACGATAAAGATGTGTTAGCTCCGATTTAGCTGTATAGCTTATACTAGTCTACGATAACATACCTGCGACAAAATTTCCTTGCCAATGTACTGGTATAGATTCGCTGAATGCCGCATCTCGCGTTGAGTCGGTCCTTGGCTCGATCGTACGAGATTCGACTGTCAGTAATACTCAAACCTCTTTAGGACATCTTCAAAGTCGTAATCACTGGGATCATATAGCACGATGTGTAATTGATGTGCATAGGGAGGTTAGTGACCTGCATTCAGCGAACCCATACGATGGCGATATTTTCCCTTCTTGGGAGGGTCTGTGAGAGGGCGATATATTTACTCTTTTTGGATCAGAATAAATCAAAGCAGACATCTGTAAGAAACAACCGTGACTCGACCACAATACAATCATTCACAAGGGGTTTCCAAAGTCACGTCCCATCGCCATTTTGTTGATACTCGAAAATCGAACAATGACATTGTAGAATATTCGTTCCTTAGTTTGATCGCCAATCTAGTACGGTTAGGAGCAAGTTAGGAGGCTGGTTATTCGACTCATCTGTGGCGTGCCTTACTTGGACTCGAAGGGATTTGTGCTCGTACTCAAAGAAAAGTAACCACATGCTCCGCTGACTAAGGTCTGGATCCCATTCAACGAAGAATGAGCGGGGATCTTGCCAGTGAGGGCATGCACTTTTCTAGAAGGTACCTGGTAATGGATGGTGAGATGATCATCATTCACTGCCATGAACTGGTTGGTTAATACAGACCAATCTGAACATGCATGATGTGGAATGGGTCACAGAGGGTGTTGATGATCCTCCGTGCACGATCTCTTGCGATATCTAGATCTACGAAAGGGGCCTTTTCGAGCTCAAGGAGCAAGGATTTCTCGACTAAGTTTCTAGTAGGGATGAACTTTTCCCCCTCACTTTCTACCTAGCGATTTCATCAGCGTGAATGTTCCTGTGCCATCGTTTTGTACACCGCCTGCTACTAGACTCTTGTTCAGTTGAACCTTGAAGTTAGGCAGACGTTCCTGTGGTCCGGTGACGAAGAGCTCCCGTTCCCGGTCCGAGTCCCGTCCCAGCCTCACTCAGGCAGTACATGCGCTCCAAGCCTGCATAGTAACACAATGAAAATCCTCGGAGCTGAGCGCTGAGCGCTGATCTCTTCAGGTTCATCATTTCAAGGCGCAATATTGCATTTTGAAACATGGACGTTGAAATAGATATCATGGAGGATATCGAGAGTACTATTTGAAGCAGTACTGATCTATACCACTGGTGCATGCCATGTACCCGTACAGTTAAATGGATGAAATCCACTCCCTGATAGTACATATTACTCACTCAGAGCAACAGTGCTTACTAGAGGAAAGAAGGCCTGGGCCTGAATCCCCGAGGTTCCACCTATTCCGGGAAGGTTGGGGCCCTCCGCGATAGAGACAGGATGAGGTCGCTACCATGGTCAACAAGACCAACCAGTAGTGAGTCAGCAGAAAGAACTACTTATGAAGGGTCTGCTACCGGATGCTCAAAGAAGCGTATCCTCGCATTCCGGTTCTAGGGTACTGCTTTCAACACCAACCCAGTGGAGTTTTGTCGAGTTTTGAGTATGGCTGCAATGCCATCCGCAGAGGAATGAGTTGAAGACAACTACGAATTGACATTACGGCCACACTATTTACTGGCACCAGCTCTGAAGATGTGACTCAGACTTATGGACTGCAGCCACCGGCCACTTACTTATGGTGGCAGGCGATGAGGATGATGCATAATGCATGATGCGCAGTTGACAGTTACAAGCACATAGTCCGAGTTCCACGGATGCCGCTGCCGCTTTGATTAGCTAAGACGTCCTTTTTTGGAGAATGTAGTTTCACAGCAACGTTGCCAGAGTCAGAGTCAGCGATCAAATGAAGCCGATGTCGTCCCCGAAATGCAGCGCTTTGAGCGCCTCCCTCAGTGTCTCACCATGCTCTACTAGGATCCGTTGGCTGCCCCGCTCCGTGTAAGTGCCCCTGTGTCATTTCACACTATAAAAGCCTCACAACATGGTTGATTCCCCCGCCCTGTGATGCTCCCGACATGCCAGGGTGTCCTATCTTTTTTTGCTTTCCACGCTATAAAGCGTATACACAGATCAACACGACGATGTGGGATATGCGGGGCAATTATCCTGCTCAAGATCCGATGTCCTCTCATCCACGCTTTCCAGCGCCGTCCAAGTGTGTTCTTCGGAACTGAAATGGAAGGTGATT
This sequence comes from Boletus smithii, assembly GCA_038092715.1. Lineage (NCBI taxonomy): Eukaryota > Fungi > Basidiomycota > Agaricomycetes > Boletales > Boletaceae > Boletus > Boletus smithii. The sequence goes on along the minus strand of JBBPQT010000829.1, from coordinate 1,884 downwards.
TGCTGACCATGATGAAATAGCCCGAGAGTTCCGCCAGAGATGAGGTGAGTGCTTGTTATACTGTTATCCTCTTCTCGAAGCCGATCGTGTACACAGGCAAGCAGCGCCGACATACCCAGTACCATTCGTCCCTCTTAGTTTACCCACCGCCCCTCCACCAAGGAGGTCTGCTCACAAGTTATTCACTTCTCTTTCGTTACTATGGCAACATCTTACTGATTTGCTGTGTTTTGTAGTACCAAGTAAGTGGGACCCTCAACTGAAAACGGGATGGTTTTCATTTCCCGTTGTTCAGTGCGTCCTACCACACTTTCCCGCGTTCTACTATCGCCCCCCAATATACCCCGGGCACGTCTCTTTCCCGCGGCGCTTCCGGACCACCACTCCCAATGCCAAATCAGCGACCCGTTCCAGTACACACTCCTTCACATCACCATTCGAGCCACCACCACCATCCCCACAGGCACACGCGACATCATTCACATAGTGTATCAGCGGCAACATCTCGCCATGTTCACTACGCGGACCAAATGTCTCAACCTCGATCACGACAGGCATCTGGTCAGAGTTCGCACGTGCCCGGTCAGGTCCAAGCAGTTCCCGTCGCCTCAACTTCTCGTCATCCGCCGCACCCTACTGTTGCCCACAAACCAATACAAGGACATCGTCGCCGAGCGCACTCTACGGGAAATGCTACCGCACCTGTGGTTATCAATTTCACACCATCCCAATCGCAGCAACAAGTCCGTGCAACCAAAGGACACGAATACTCGAGGTGTACAGGACGGAAGAAGGCGCTGTGTGTGAGTAGATGATATTATCAATGCAACACGTGCTGGGACGATCGTTCAATTGGGTTGGTATCCAGATCGGCATCAACTACATAGGTCAGAAGCGTGAGCTGCGCGGGTGCATCAATGATATCAAGAACGTGAAACGGTTCCTTACCCGTAAGTTCATTTGTCGTCGCATCCAATACTGCGTTGATCCGTCGCCTTCTTAGGTCAATGGGGTTTCAAAGAGGGAGATATTGTCATGTTAATGGATCAGACTACGAACCCTCGACAGATGCCCACAAGGCAGAATATGATCGACGCCATGAGATGGCTTGTAAAGGACGCTAAACCTCACGATTCATTGTTCTTCCATTGTAAGAAAATTTGCCACCGTAATTGTTTCATGTCGGCAACTTTATTCTTGATTCAGATTCCGGCCATGGAGGCCAAATACACGATACCCATGGTGACAAGACGGATGGATTTGACGAGGGTGGGTTTATTTTTCTCCTGTCACGAAAGCTGCCAGCTGAAATGGGTTTTTAGTGATATACCCAGTAGATTACAAGACAGCAGGTGTTATCATAGATGACGTGAGTTACGAGGTCTTAAAAAATCACACTTACAATAATAATGGTCGATGGACAGGACCTGCACCAAATTATGGTTTGCGACATTCTTTTGACCGGCAGGGCCGTTGACTGATTTCGTATACTTAACAAAGGTGAAGCCGCTTCCGCCTGGCTGCCGTCTGACGGTGAGATTCTACGTTTTTTCCGGGGTCAGCATTATCATTAAATGGTACCAATTTAGGCCGTTTTCGACGTAAGATTTATTTTCTGAATGCGGGTTTCCCATCTTCGTGCTGATAAGCTTCAGTCATGCCATTCTGGAACAACGCTTGGTGCGTACACCCAACATTTCATGCGATTTCATGGCTGATAGTCTGCATTTACTAGACTTACCGTTTATGGTATGTCGGTAATATCCTTTCTCTTGAAGGTGTATACAACCGTTATTTTGACAGTACCACCATGATGGACGACTGAAAGAAAACCACATCGCCGAGCGTACACGGGCGCAGAGAACGAGTTCGGCAGACGTCATA
>JBBPQT010000828.1:0-10892 GCA_038092715.1 Boletus smithii | reverse complement strand
CGGTGCTCACCCAGCTGAACGTAAAAACTTGCTTGTCACGGAATCTTTGATCTGTGCGGGATGCGCGCCAGCTTGGAGAGTCATGCGTGCTGCCCCTTGTAAAGCTATCGAGCATGTAAAAGTTTCACTTGTCTGGCATCCAACCACAAGTAGTAGCTCACTTTGAGCAGCCAACTCTAGTGCTTCGGCTCTTGGCAAGCCCATCATGACACCGCCATCTGCCATAGCTTCGAGGAAGATACATGCAAAGGCAGGACCCGACCCAGAGAGAGCTGTGCAGGCATCAAAATGTTTTTCCTCGAGGAACCGACAGCGACCAATGGATGAGAATATTTTGAGGATGATGGAACGGTCAAGTTCCGTTTCTTCACTATTCGACAGAGTGGGGAGGGGGCTGACGACCGTCATGCCCTCTCGGATCTACGGATTTTGTTAGATCAGAGGGATAGAGCGCAATGGGGCGCGCACCCGACAGGGTGTATTAGGCATGGCCCTGACGACTTTTGTGGTCGGAAGGACCCATGCAGTCAACTGGGAGATGGTAACACCCGCAAGAATACTGATGAGCAGTTTTCCATCAAGAGCTTCTTTCATTCCATTCTGGCCAAGGATGGTGTGCGCTTGATGAGGTTTGCAACTATCCAGGGGTGCCTCGGTCGAAATCGTGATGGAGGGTATGAACAGCGTACCATAAGATGACGATGTCAGATCTTTGGACAGACGCGAGGTTTTCGCCGACGACGACTTGGACAGAGGAGCCGAGCCCCCCAAGGAGGCCGAACGCATGCTGGAGCTTTTGTGCGCTCTCCTGCCTCGTGACAGTGGCAATGAAGAATGAAGGCAGCGAGGGATCAGGAGAATCTGCGGTTGGGGTAGAGGTGCCGGGTGTATGGGATTCCCACTTAGGGAAGACATAGGTGTTGTCCCTGGACTGGAGACTGGCGACAACGCCAGATATGATGGCGACGCCCATCGTCCCGCATCCTGGAAGATGTGGTGAATATCAGCGGATTTTTCGTTGGGAAAGATATACCTAGCACGCAGAGGGTGTACCCCATGATGGTCTGCTGTGGATGGAAAGCTGAGACTGGTCGATGAGAAATGACACGGTATTGATCGAGTCATATTCGTCGTTGCACGGGGTAGGTCTTTGAGTTCTTTACATGTCTCCACTGGTTATGATCGTCGATTAAGGCGAGCGCCAGACGGACAGTGATGCACGCCTTCGTCACAGTCGGTTCCACAAAGTTTGATGCACTCGTACAAGCTACGATCTCCGAACCAGTGCTCACAGCGCTGCACACAAAAGGATTCGTGCGGATAGTGCTACAACGAGGCAACTCTGACCTCGACTTGGGCTGCGGACCGTCCACTCAGGACTCGCTGACGATCAGGAAGGCGGGGGTGGACATCGAGACCTGGAAGTTCAAACCATCCATCCAAGACAATATTGGACGCGCAGACCTAGTCATCAGCCATGCAGGTGAGGACACTTTTTGGCGAGGACTTGTAGTACGGCCCTGACGTTGATCAAGGATCAGGCACTATTCTCGACGTGCTGAGGTCTGGAAAACCTCTGATTGTAGTCCCAAACCCGACTTTGATGGACAACCACCAAGATGAACTTGCCTTGCAACTGGATCGCCTTGGCCACCTCAGATCTACATCCGTGGAGTGAGTCTCCCGACTGGGGTACACCCACCGTCCTCATCACTTGGTTTAGTGATCTGCCAACGACCATCGCGTCCTTTGATGTGGATGCATTAGTGCCATTTCCTGCATCTGATGGGAGCAAATTTCGTAGATTGGTGGATGAGATGATGGGGTTTACTGACATGTGATCTTTCATGTCGTTAGCGCTGTCGAGTCTTATCATGATGTCTGAAATATTGTCAAACTCCAAGTTGTGATCAGCACTCTCCAAGTTGATCTTGGGTTGCAGAGGTTCTTAATGAAGAGCGTGACGCCAGCCTCCGTCGTTGGTGACTTTCAAACATACGAAGACCAGCACGTCCACGCAGTCTACGACCAGATAGCCACTCATTTCTCGTCCACCCGCTACAAGGTGGGATATTGGTCCTGTAGTCCGCAGGGAGGATATACATTGATCTATCTGCTCAGCCGTGGCCCATCATTGCCAAATTTATTTCTGATTTGCCTTCAGGATGGATTGGCCTTGACTCTGGGACAGGCAATGGAAAATACCTCCCTCTGCCCACTGATCGGCCTGGAAGTGTCTTGACCGTCGGCCTTGATCGCAGCAGGAATCTTTTACTGATCGCCAGAGACGCCGGAGGCGGACATGCTGCACCGGTTGTCCGTGAAGTTATCTGGGGAGATGTGCTGGACAATGGGTGGAGAGCTGGTGCATTTGTGAGTGACGATGCAGGCCGCTGGCGAGCGCGCTGAGGCAACAATGGCAGGACTACGCTATCTCCATTGCTACGATACATCACCTATCCTCGCACGACAGACGCAAACTAGCTGTGATGGTGCGTCGGCCGACACACGTCTCGCATGTACTGATTGTAGGCTTTACAGCGACTTCTTCAGTGCGTTTCGCCTGCCCACGGACGTATCTTGATCTATGTTTGGGCCATAGAGCAAGACGAATTGTCAAAGCGGGTCATACCAACAAATGACAACACCGAGGATTCACTTTCACCGTCTGGAAAAGATGTCTTCGTGCCTTGGGTGATGTCCCAACAAGGCACTGCACCGAATCAAGCCACGAGACAGCCCACGAATGATGCGTTGGCAAACTCTGCAACAATCGTCCCCGTATATCATCGATATTACCACATGTTTACGAAAGGAGAGCTCACGAGGCTCACCTGCGAGGCCGCGCAGGAAATGGGTCTGGTTATTGGGCCACCAAAGGAAGGGAGGCGGGGTATTGAAATAATGCAGGATGGCTGGGAGCGATCGAATTACTATGTAGAACTTAGGTGTTGGAAAGCATGATGTTGCCGATCGCTGGCTTGAGCTTACTCGCAAAGGCGGAGTCCAACCTTAGAAAAATCAGCCTAAAGCAATGGGGTGGATTGTGCGTGATAGTGACACAGAGTATAGAAAACAGAATCATTCGCTTGCGGCCATGACTACAATGCACGGTCAGAATTGCCGACAACGATACGCGAAAAAAGGACGCACTAGCATTAATCAAATCGCCTCCGCTCTCCTTCAGCACTCGTACTGCTTTTGCTCGCGAACAGTTAACCTGAGTCATTACGAGCTCGATGTCTTTGGGGTCAACACCGGTCTCATCTACTTGGCCATCTTCCTCCGGTGCCTCGAGCTCAGGGATATCGTCCTCCTCGTCACCCTCCGCAGCGACACCCGAAGACTCCAAGTTGGTGAGGCCAATGGGTGCACCACCAGAAGCAAGTTGCTGTGCGGCAGACAACTGAGCTTGTGCGTTCATATCCTCGATCTACGTCGTGTTAGTTGTTCGAGTGATTCTTACTTAGGGCACAGGGTAGAGAGCACCTTTGCTTCACCGAAGACAATATAGCAATCGCTATTAGGTGACTTGTACACATCGGGAGAGGAGAGGACGAAGAGGACGTTTTTTGGTCTGCGGAGCGTAACACGCGTGATGCTTGGGACTTTCTTCAGGCCAAGGGCAAGGAGAGCCTTGCGCGCTTTCCGCTCTGAGCGGGACTGAATTTTGTCGAGAGCGGCCTGGGAGGTTGGATCTTCCTCATGCTCGTGGCCAGAATGGTCGGAATGAACTTCCTCGATGGTAGCAGACATCTGGGATGCGTGTGAGCGACGTGTTCGACATCCGAGACGCAAGACGTGAATCCGTCACAGAGAGACCGCAAAAATGAAAAAAAAGGTTGCGGGCAATCGAACAACAGCGAGAGAGAGAATGATTTACCTTGATTTTTTGTGGAGTTCGACGAGGACAAGGGTCTGCTCGTTGTTCGCGACGGCGGGCACCAAGGTTGGAAGAGCACGGTCGGGTGTTGCCGAAAGGGCGCTTATTGGCCAGATAGTGTCAGTCAAACTACTAAGCGCTAAGCGTTTTACCAGCTATCCGACATTGAATTCGCATTGCAGGTTTTTACCTTTGGCATCACTGAGTTACAGCTAGGTTTACGGTGGAATAAAATGTCACTGCCGACCAAGCGTGGTGGGGAGCCCCTTTCAATAGGAGGGTATGACACCAACGAACGTCATGTCCACGCTGGTGCACCCTGTCTGTGGTTTTTCTTCCTATCTCTCCTTTCACCATCACAATGGACCCAGAGACAAAACCTCACGAAACCTCCTACGCGTACGAGGCTGCTAGCAAGGCCATTGCGTCGTTGGCCCCGATCGGCAATATTCACATGCATCTTTGTGGCTTCCATGTCTACGCGTACGTCACGTAGCACGGCGGGATCTCTTTTTAACGAGATTTTAGTCAAGACCACACCCGCCATGTAGAGGCTCACCATTTCTGCAACCACAAGAACAAGGGGTTTTATCAGGTAACTCCCAAATGCTTCACTATATCGGATCTGCCCATACGCTCATTTAGTGCGTCATCTACGACTCGGAGGCCAGGGATGCGAGATTGATCGGCATTGAATATGTCGTTGACGAGAATGCAAGGTTTTCGTTCTCTTTATGTGCAGGATGCTTGACGATATGCAGGTCTTCAAATCGCTCCCTGAAGAGGAGAAAAAATATTGGCACTCTCACAAGTACGAAGTTGAAAGTGGTTTGCTTTATCTCGAGGTCGGTACCGCTGGCTACCCCGTAACATTTGACCACGCTGACTTCATCCAGACGAAGGGGTTTGTACCCAGTAGGTTTCCCTGAATGACACAGGAGTGGCACGCCTCATAGATCCTAGACTTCGTGAACGATCAGATCGAGGGGGAAGTTATCTCTGACCTTCAGAAGACTTATGGCAAGGCTGTGCACACTTGGGCGGTTGATAAAGATCCAGATCTGCCTCTTGGTCCGCCCCAGCTCATGATGAATGTCACCGGGCAGGGTCAGTTGAGTGATCAGGTTCTCCGAGAGCGCGACAAGAGGCTGGGGATTTCCACTGAGTCCAAGAGGGAGCTTCGCGCGAATTATTTGCCCAAGTACGAAAAGGACGAAATGGCGGATCAGTGGGAGAAGACGGGCACTGGGATTATCTTTGAGCCCAAGGAGATCAAGTTTCAAGCTTCGCACTAAGAACGGAGCGGTACTTGTACATATCTGTTGCATTCTAAAAAGAGATGTCGGTAGCGTGATTGTCGGTTATTACTGTACTCGTGTGCTCTGGGTCTTCCAGGGGTCAATTGTACTCGGTGCTTGCCAATTTGGTCCTCCACTCATCTTCATGTCCATCGCTGCGCTTTCGAATCAACTGCGACTTGCTCTCGAAGACCCAGCGGACAAATTCTCTCGTGAACAAGCACTCAGCGCCGTCGATGAATTTGTTGTAGGATGCATGTCTTCTGAAGAACCTGAAGTGCAGCTTTTCCGAGTGGAAGAAGAACTCCAGATCATTCACGACGATGTCGTGGACCATACATCGCTTGGGCACACGGAGGTCTTTCTGGGTGTCCTCCACCACCTCCGCCCACTTCTTCCACCGACCTCCATTATTTCAACCTGGTTTGATCTCGTGCTGCGTCCCGCTCTCAGAGAACCAGGGCTTCCAACCATCTCTGTGACCCATGCCAAAGAGCTCATCATCTTCGCTGCCGAGAACGAGGAGCGAAGATACCCGGAGAAAGTGCATGAATTCCGCAGACGGTTGATGGATCACCTTTTGGATGCCAGTAACGAAGGTTTCGGAGATGATATCTTAGAATGGGCAAAACTTGATCAGAAGCAACGGGACAAGAGACATTTATGGAAGAGCAATCTCGAGGATGCACTCGTAAAGTTTGGCTTGAAATGCCCTGTGGTACGTGTCTGTGATGGAACTAACTTTCGACTTGCTTAATATTGTCCAGGCTTTCATGACACAAGTCGAAGCTGCCTTTGCGGTCCCTGCGTCCCGTCTCCAACTCTTAATCCTACTTGACTGTTTCACCTCAGATCCTGAATTCCAGTCGCATGCAGCAGACTTCGCGAGACACCCACTCATGAACAGTCTCTTAAATTCGCTTCTGCTGGACAACTCTTCGACAATATGCACGATTGGCCTCACCATGCTCGTCAAGCTACTTCCAATATTCGCAGTCAAGGCATGTGAGGAACTCAAAATATTGCTCCCCCGGTTATTCGTGGTCCTGGCCAGAATCATTTGCTGGGAGGAGCGCTCTAGCTCGATCCTACCGCCCCCTCTCTTAGTGGATGACAATGACGGACACTCTGGCGCTGAGAAACAAGCCGACCAGTATGGAGGACTCGCTGTACCTGAGCTGCGCCCCAAGCTTGGCTGGGAGATGTTGGAGCTCACGCTCACCGGGTCGTCTGCCCCTCCGTCGGACGCGTACTTCTCGTGTCTTTATTATCTCTTCCCATGCAATCTCCTCCGCTTTGTTCGTGGCCCCGCTGCATACCTGCGGGACAGGGAATACGAAAGCCCGTATACTGTAAGCTGGGAAGATGCACTCGACGAAGATAACATACGAAGTAAATCAGAGGTATGCACACCTACGCTGTTTCTTTGTCTTTCGCTGTCTTTCGCGCGTAGTTGGCACTTATCCTCATCTACACATTTTAGCCCCTTCTTCGCAGCCGTCTGGTGAACCCACGTGTCATATGGCGGGACTGGCTCAAGGAACTTACCGAACCCGATTCCTGGGCCAACTATAGCATCTCTCGGATAGCTAGTGAATGCCTCATGCTCAACGTGCACAATATCGCTCTTGGGTCTCGGTTCTCTTCTATTTCTATTGAAGGGACCGATTTAAGTCCTGATTTCCTCCCCTCCATTGTCATGACCCCAGATGACATTTCTGGCGTGCCAACTCCCCATCCGGGTCACATTAGCCTTCCGCCTGTGAAACCTCGTGTATCGCTCCAGGACATGATTACCACATCCGTGGCTTTGAAGTCGAATCTGGAGGTTGACATCGAGAACCCGAGCATGCCATGGTCAGCACTATTGTTCCCACCTGGCAGTAGCTCGCCAACGAAAGCGAGCATTAAACTGCCACCTGAGTCGATTGGGGAAGATGAAGGTGCACAGCTGCCATCGCACGTAGCAGAAGCGATTTCGAACTTGCAGCGTGAGGTACTTCTGCTGAGGAGCGAACTCAACTTCGAGCTTTGGCTTTCGAGAGAAAACGTGCGCCACATTGGGAGGCTTCACCAGGATCATGTCCTCTCGAAGAATGCAGAGGCCGACCGTCAAGCGCTTGTAAGAGTCCATGATTTGTTTGTATCATGGGTGTAATATTGATCTTGTACAGCATAACAAGCTGCGTCAATATAAGGCCCAAGTTCAAAGTCTCGAGCAGGAGCTGAGAGAACACAAAGAACAGTCTTCTTCAGCAAAGAATAAATATGCGGATTGGAACACAGAACTACAGAAGAAGCTCAGAGAATTTCGAGAGGAGAAGAAAGCTTGGGTCTCGGAAGCGGCAGCATTGCGTACCGCGGAGAAGGAGGCGAGGGTACGGAATCATTTCAGTTTGCAAAGGGAGTTGTTTGTTGAAAGTCGAATAGGCACTCTTCGCGGCTCAAGGCAAACTACTGGCAGACGCAGAAAAGGCGGTATTTGAGCTGCAGACTCAGCGGAAGGAGAATCAGCACAAAATTGACCGACTCCATGATTACGAACGACAAATCGAACAGCACGTTCGCATGCAGAAACTTTGGTAGGGGTACTCGCAATTGGTGACGGTAGGAGATGTACTGACATGTAGCAGGGACGCAGACTTCCAGAAGTTCAATGCCAGAGGCGAAGAAATCGAGTTTATAAAGAGCAAATACAAGCAGATGGAGATGCTCTTGGAGAGTCATGTCGAGGCACGTGACAAATTGGAGGACGAAGCACGGTGAGATTCTATCATTCTCGCACTTTGGCGCCGGCTTAGTCGAGCTGATGACTGTATGCAGGGCGTACCGTCGTCAGAATCAGGCTCTGGAGGCCAAGCTTGCGCTGATGCAGAAAAAGTGTGAAGCTTCGCGTCGTATACCAGAAGCAGAGATTACTGCGATTGTCAGAGAGAAATCTGAGCTCGCAATTGCGAATGCGAGGCTGCGGGAAGACAACGCGGAATTGAAGGACGAGATGGATGAGATGCGGGCAGCGCTGGAAGGACTGAAGGCTCAGCTGAGTGGACAACGCGGCCTGATCTACGAGTCACGACAACGGACGGGTACTACGGTACTGGTGTAGTAAGTTAGTAGTCCTGAATAGGTAGGCGTAATGGAATGTTCTAGAAGGGACAGGCCTTTGGGAAGCGGAGGACGGACAGTCGTCGAATCTTCTCGAACAACTCAGACAGACTACATAAAAACGAGCAATCAGACGCGTTCCTTCGTTGTACGAGTTCCTTTCTCTCCCTCACAACTCTCCTACCTCTGCTCACCCTCCTGAACGGTGAGCAACTCAACTCATGCCTTCCTCCTCATGCACATCTGACCCCTTTCTAGTTCAAAATGGCAACCGAGAGCTTTGGTTTCCAGGCCGAAATCAGCCAACTCCTCGACTTGATCATCAGTAAGCACCATCTCCGACGACCAATCGTCGATGTCGCCTAATTTGATTGCCAGACACGTTCTACTCCAACAAGGAGATTTTCCTACGAGAGTTGATTTCCAACGGCTCCGATGCCCTCGACAAAATCCGTTACTCATCCTTGACCGACCCCGCCGCTCTTGAAACCGGCAAGGAGCTCTACATCCGCATCACTCCTGACAAGGAGAACAAGATCCTCGCCATCCGTGATGCTGGTATCGGTATGACCAAGGCTGACCTTGTCAACAACCTGGGTACTATCGCCAAGTCCGGTACCAAGGTCGGTCGATTTTTCCCACCCTTACTCGTATTCTGACCGTATTTCCTGTGATATAGGGGTTCATGGAGGCCCTCAGCTCTGGTGCTGATATTTCCATGATCGGTCAATTCGGTGTCGGTTTCTACTCTGCGTACCTCGTTGCAGAACGCGTTCAGGTCATCTCCAAACACAACGATGACGAGCAATACATCTGGGAGTCCGCTGCCGGTGGTACTTTCACCATCACGCCTGATACTGTCAACCCACCTCTCGGTCGTGGTACTGAGCTCCGTCTTTACTTGAAGGAGGACCAGACCGAGTACCTCGAGGAAAAAAAGATCAAGGACATTGTCAAGAAGCACTCCGAGTTCATATCATACCCCATCCAGCTCGCTGTGACCAAGGAAGTCGAGAAGGTTTGTCTTGTTTGCACGTTCCTCTCGTTCGATTCTAAATGCCTGTCTACAGGAAGTTGAAGATGAAGAGGAGGAAGCGAAAGAGGAGACGGAAGAATCCAAGATCGAAGAGGTGGAAGACGAGGAAGACAAGGACAAGGACAAAAAGATGAAGAAGATCAAGGAGAAACAAGTCGTCAACGAGGAGCTCAACAAGACGAAACCCATCTGGACGCGCAATCCTCAGGACATTACCACTGAGGAATACGCCTCTTTCTACAAGTCGCTTACGAACGACTGGGAGGATCACCTCGCTGTGAAACACTTCTCTGTCGAAGGTCAGCTCGAGTTTAAGGCTATCCTCTTCGTTCCCAAGCGGTAAGGGATTGGTTTGCGACGCACGTTCGCAGCTCACATCTTTTGCAGTGCTCCTTTCGATCTCTTCGAGTCCAAGAAGAAGCGTAACAACATCAAGCTCTACGTCCGCCGTGTCTTTATTATGGACGATTGCGATGACCTCATCCCTGAATACCTCAACTTCGTCAAAGGTATCGTTGACTCTGAGGATCTCCCCCTCAACATCTCCCGCGAGACTCTTCAACAGAACAAGATCCTCAAGGTCATCCGTAAGAACATCGTCAAAAAATGTATGGACCTCTTCACCGAGATCGCCGAGGACAAGGACAACTTCAACAAGTTCTATGAAGCCTTTGGCAAGAATTTGAAACTTGGTATCCACGAGGATGCTCAAAATCGTAGCAAGCTCGCTGAGTTCTTGCGCTTCTACTCGACCAAGTCTGTTGAGGAACAGACGTCGCTCAAAGGTACGTGTTTATTTCTTCGTGTCCCAAAAGTCAACGCTCAATCATGACTCTAGACTACATCACTCGTATGCCGGAGATCCAAAAGTCGATCTACTACCTCACGGGTGAATCCCTCGCCGCCGTGAAGGACTCGCCATTCCTCGAGGTCCTCAAGAAGAAGGGCTTCGAAGTTCTGCTCTTGGTTGACCCCATTGACGAGTACGCTGTTACTCAACTCAAGGAGTTCGAGAACAAGAAGCTCGTCTGTGTGTCAAAAGAGGGCCTCGAGCTTGAGGAGACTGATGAAGAGAAGAAGGTGCGTGAGGAAGAAGCCGCCCAGTTCAACGACTTGTGCACGACGATCAAGGAGGCTCTCGGAGACAAGGTTGAGAAGGTCGTCGTTTCCAACCGAATCACTGACTCGCCCTGTGTTCTTGTCACTGGACAATTTGGCTGGTCATCGAATATGGTATGGATGGATAAGTTCTCGTGCTAGTGCACAACTGAACGATTATCTGTAGGAGCGCATCATGAAAGCCCAGGCTCTGCGTGACTCGTCTATGTCCTCGTACATGGCATCGAAGAAGACGCTGGAGCTCAACTCTCATAATGCGATCATCAAGGAATTGAAGCGCAAGGTTACGGAGGATAAGGCTGACAAGTCAGTCCGAGATCTGACGTACCTGCTGTTCGAGACGGCCCTCCTTACGTCTGGCTTCTCGCTTGACGATCCTACGTCGTTTGCTAAGCGCATCCACCGTATGATCAGCTTGGGTCTCGATGTGGATGATGATGAACCCATTACC
>JBBPQT010000827.1:0-10906 GCA_038092715.1 Boletus smithii | reverse complement strand
ACAAAGACAAGCCAAGAGGTTACTATATCGTTGAAGGGGATGGTCAGTCGCGCATTTCTTTCTTGGATGGAAGATAATATGTCGTGCTAACGCGTTTCTCTGTATAGATCCAGCCTACTTCCCTGGTCGTGCTGCGACGATTTATTATCGTTCTACGCCGATTATCCAGGCGACCCTCAACGATGTGAAAGAGGCAGCTGTGTCCAGGGACACAGTGATAGGTACTTTGGGTGTGTTGCATCCTTCTGTGTTGGCCAATTTCGAGATCAACTACCCTTGCTCAGCACTTGAGTTCAATGTAGAAGTGTTCTTGAAGAGGTTATAAACGAGTGGCTTGCAAAGACTGTGTCGCACAAAAGCAAAGTTTACAAGGATACGTATCAATGAATAGATTAATGATCTCAGTGGAGGAATGCCCAAATGAACGCAATTGGTTTGTTCTCATGTAAGGCAAGGCGGCTCTGTGCAGCAAAATAGATTTATAGAATGTCACTAGTAACAAGTCAGTGAATCCCTTCCAACACCAAGGAACGATTAGCGTATAAAACACTACAGATAGATAGCCGTCTCAGGACCTCACCCAACAGTAGGTTGCCTGACAATAGTAGGGGTATACTCGTTCATAACAGCCCCGCAGCCCTCAGATCTTCACAAAGCCTCTGCTCCCTTGCAAACGCATCCCTCGCTCTCCCCGCGCGCACCGGGTCGGAAAACCACGCTGTGCTACCCTGTTGGTGACCACCACCATTCTCAGCGACTGCATTAGACCCAGCGCCGACGCCCCCATCAAGCTCGGACGGTTGGTGTCGGGTTGGGAAACGGAATAAACCGATGCGCTCAAAAAAGGATTGACGTCTGCTTTCTTCCTCATCCGCGATCTCTGACTGCGTTCTGGCGTGACTCCTCGAAGTGGATGAGGAATTGCATGCATGAGAGGCTAAGATAGATCGTTCCCATCGCTTGACGCGCCAGAACCCAAGCGAGGATGTTAAGAGTAAGAACCAACCAATGGTCATCAGGAAGAACGAGAGCCATTCGGTCGCGATTGGGCCGTTAAGAAGCGAGTTCCACTGGCTCTCGCCTTGTCCGGGTATGGGTTGTGTGGTGGTAGCGGGAGTAGTGCTATTACCGAGCAACGAGATGTTGTAGTAGTCCTCAGCTTCTTTGGTGCTGCCGAACGTGATCCTAGTACCGTCTTCCCAAGTGTCTGTACCACCATTCATGAAGTCGTCGAGCCTAGCACGTAGTGCGAAGCCCCATTGGATCAGGGTGATGCCAAGACCCGCACGACTCCCGAATTTGGCAGCATGTGTCGTATGCATGACCCAAGTCAACACGAACCCAACAAACTGGAAGGTAGTGCTGATGAGTGCGTTCCAAAGGAACGCAAACAAGGTGCCTGTGGGCAAGGAGTCGACAATGACTGAGCCTTGGGTTGGTGGACCGGAAAGGGTATTAGTGTCGTAAAGGGCGGAAGGGGGGAGGAGAACGAGCGAAGTATGGTATGGCGGTGCTGCGTCCGCCTGTGCAGTGGCGTAAGAGGGTGGCGCTGCTGAAGAGGATTCTTCGGGGACGATGTAGATGCTGTCGCCTGGATGAGAAAAGGTGAGGAAAAGGATCCGGCGTTGAGGGGGGAGATAACAGGGACCGACCTTCCTGCACGCGAGTCCCAGAAGTTGTGGGTTTCGCACTAACATTACTGAACACACCGTCATTACCTACACCTCCGCCCATTATCCGGGGTCTGCCAGACAATGTGGATTGACTGGACTGTGTCAAGAAAGCGGTAGCACGTCTCCACCAACTGGTGTGTGTGTGAGCGCTCATATCGGGTGTGGATGTAGGTATAACTCCGTTGGAGTTTCCGATAGAGTTTGGGAATGCGACGGATGTCACTGGGGGCGGTGAGCCGGGTGGAGGTCGATCCCAGTCTGCGACGGGGGTGTTGAAGTCGTATGTGAGGATGGCGTTGGTGTTGTGGTCTACTGAGAGGCGGGGAGATAGAGGGCGGTGAGGATTGAGAGGGCGGGATTCGTCGTCGTCGTCGTCATCGGAGTCGTCGAAAGCAGCGTCGAGCTCGGGGTTGGTGTCTGGGTCTGTGCGGGGGTTTGGGATGGGGGCATATCGGACAGACATGGTCGTCGTGGTGGAGGTCGACAACAAAGAACTCCGCGCCAACACTGCCATTCCCAGAACAAAACTATTTATTATTGTAATACAAAACATCAATCAAGAAGATATTTATCCCATGTTCACTCCCATCGGAAATCCTTGCTGTGTCGGTGTCTGAGTAGGGATCATCTCTGGATCCTGTCCCTCAGCAGTCGCCTGCACATGTGGATAGCTCCCGATTATTCCCTGCGGCCCAATACCCACAGGCAACCCAACAGGTCCACCAAACCCGCCAACCGGTCCTCCAACGCTCCCGAGATTGACCCCTCCCACAACACCCGTGCCAATACCTCCAGGTTTGTTCGCCTCCCTGACCATTCTTGTCACCCGTTCACAGCTCTCCATGCGGGCCTGCATCATTCGCTCAAACATTTCCAGTATCTGGACAGTGGGCTCGCGACCCCCAGCACCGAGAACGAGCGGGCCCGTGTGTGTTGGCTGTGGTTGGACAGAGGAATGTGTATGATGGGCGGACGTAGAAACGTATCGAGCCGTCGATACCCCAGGCGTACGGGGCTGCTGATTGGTCGATGGATATTGAAGCGAAGGGTGGGAGAGATATGGGGATGTCAGTGTCGTCGCCGTGTTGATTGCTGTCGGAGGATAAAATGATGTAGTAGCATTTGACGAAGCCATCGATACGGACGGATATGATGGGTGGAGTGCAGCCGAGGTCGACGCGTGCATCGCACTCTGGTGTGAAGAGGCTGGAACAGAGGCCGGGTTGAGATTCGAGCTCTGCCGAGCACGGTGTTGGGTATGTGGATGTGGATGCTTCGAGATCCCCCCACGTGCAATGGTGGGGAGCATGCTGCGCGTGGAGGAGATGCCCTCGAGTCTCAGATTGAAGGCCTTTTTGCGCTTCAACCATTTCGTCGGAGGGGAGGAAGAAGAGTTTTCTGTCGACTTTCCGGAGTCTGGAGAGGACGTAGATTGAGTCTGTAACTGACCTGGAGAGGCGGGATCGTCGTCAAGCTCAGCATCGACGGGGACAAAACCGTCGGGTTTGATATTGAAGAGGCCCATCTCGAGCTGAGCGCGGGTACGATATACCCACATACGCTCCTGGTGATAGAAGGCAACGAGAGACTCGAGGAGAGATATCGTGCTTTCCACTGGATGCATGCCAATTGTTGGCGGTGAAGAGGGTGGTGTTGGGAGCGGTGGGTGTTGGTGGTGGGTGTACTGTGCTTGCTGGCCTGGATGAGAGGACAAGATGGGGGCACTGTGTGCATGGAGGGGAGTGTGTTGGGAGTGAGGGTGAACGGGTGAATGGCCCGTGTAGTGGGCGGAAAGCATCACTGACAGCGTCGAGGTCGACGTCGAGCAAGGGCAAGTGTCACGATGCAGCACCCCGTGTTTGGGGGTCAGCACGATAAGATAAAGTCCCGGCGCTGCCTTGAACGACGACGGTGCGATGAAGTACGTCGCATTGCTCAGCGGCGGAAAGGACAGTTGTTTCAATCTGCTGCACTGCCAGCACAACCATCACCACCTCGTAGCCGCAGCGACGCTCTCTCCCCGCTCCGGGAAGGGTACGTCCATTCCTCACTCTCCTACTTTGCTCACTTGCCAGTCGCTAGATGAAATCGACTCATACATGTACCAGACCGTCGGTCAGGATGCCATCGCGCTCGTCGCACAGGCCCTCGACGTCCCTCTCTACAGACGTGTTATACAGGGCAATCCAGTAGAGCAGGCCGCAGAGTATGGCCTCAAATCTGCTGGTGGCGGTGGCATCGCCGGAGACGAGACAGAGGACCTCTACGCATTGCTCTGCATTGTCTTGGTTTGTCCGCCATTCTCTTCGTCTCTCCGCACCTAATTCGTGTCCCAGGAACACCACCCAGACATCCAAGCCGTCTCCGTTGGCGCCATCCTCTCAAACTATCAACGTGTACGCGTAGAACATGTGTTAGTGACCCAATCCCTCGCTGTGCCCTCACTCATTCGTTTACAGCTGCCGTCGCCTTTCGCTTACGCCCCTTGCCTACCTCTGGCAACGCAATCAGACTTCTCTCCTCTCTGAAATAATATCTTCGGGATTAAACGCTATCCTTATCAAAATCGCCGGAGCGGGACTCACCCCCTCAGACCTTGCGAGATCACTGTTGTCTATGCAGCCAAAACTCGTGTCACTTCATCAGAGATTTGGTACACATCCGTGCGGAGAGGGTGGGGAATACGAGACCTTCACAACCGACAGTCCGCTATTCAAGAGTCGCATCGACATCAAGGTAAAAGAGGTCGTGGTAGTGGACCAAAGCGACGTCGCGCCCGTTGCTTATCTGCGAATCAAACATGCGCTACTGGTCAAGAAGGAGGTCGCTCCAGCAGCCAGTCTTGATGTCACTGTCCCTCCCTTGCTCGAGCATCCGTTTGAGACTCTGCGCATACATGTGGAGAAGTCCCTTTATGGTGCAGCGTCGGGCTCAGCCTCGGCAACAAATTCTTTGCACCCGCATGTAGTACCCGAACTTGGGCCATCTGTCCGTCGCATTGGTCCATGGATCGCAGTCGGCAACGTCCGCCTTCCGACGTCTCATTTACGCCCTTTGAGTGTCAGAGAAGAAGTCGCACATTGCTTTGAAATACTTCAAAGTGCGTAAATGCTCATCACCGTCACACTATCGCCAATATTGTCAACTAGATTTGCTGGCCGAAAATTTACCTACATATTCCGCACATTCGGAAGTCCTCCCAACTTCGGCAACCATAACGCTCCTCCTTCCAGACCTCGACGGATCAACGTTTTCCTCTGCTAATGCTGCCTACACATCCTTTTTTGGTACATCTCCACCTGCAAGAGCCTGCGTAGGTGTTGGTGGGGTAGGCGTTGGACTGGATTGCTTAGCATGGGTCGGGGAACCGAGTGGGACACTGGACAACAAAATGGCTACAAAAAAGATGAAAGGAGAAACGGGAACGAGAAAGGCCCTTCACGTTCAGAGCATGAGCTATTGGGCACCTGCGAACATAGGTCCCTATTCACAAGCTATCAGTGTACGTGAATCTTCCCTTTCATCGGTGATCCTCCCCATCCTCCCCGAGGTCAACGTTTTGTCCAGTCCACCTTCTCTAAACGAGTGTGTTTGCTGCGCAGATACCACCTTATACATTCATATCAGGCCAGATCGGATTAATACCTTCTTCCCTGACTCTTCCATTACCTTCGGTCGCACCCTTGACTCCTTCGCAATCATCGACAACGTCCTCCACACTTCCGCTTGAGACAGCCCTGGTCCTACAACACACAGCACGAATCATTCACGCAGCGCCCAATTCTAGGTTAGGCGATGGCAGCGAGGGTGGGTTCGGTGGGAGTGACTCAAGTTCCGAGTCGGGCATAGACGACGTTTCAAGATATGGAAGAGGGGATGGGGGATGGATCCAGCTTGCGATATATTATCTCGTTCATATAGCGGATGTGGACCACGTCCGGAAGAATGTGGAGTTGGTTGATGGGGTGCGCCTGTCTCGTTCCTCGTCCCTTGACCACGCTAATCCTGTGACGATTAATAAAGCTGACACCGACGCTCTATGTAGTCCTTTCTTCCCTTCCACGCGACGCTCGTGTAGAGAAGCAAGTTCTCGTACACAGCGGCCGATTTGTCACTTCTGATCCAGAATCATCCAATGAAGAGGATGATGAACAGACGGTAGTCAAGTCCCCTGAATTTGTTCAAGGTAACGCTCTCCACCTTTATATTGTCAAAGTCCTTGACTCTCGTGGTATGCTCTGGTTCGACTTTATATCGAAACCAAAAAAAGGTGATATAACAGTTCAACACCCCGAATACCCTGGCGCCGAAATCCAAGTCCACTATGAAATATCGGGGTTTTCACCCTCTTCAGAGGCATGCGCCGTCGTTTTTGTACGGGATTCCGGCATGCATAGCCTGCGAGACGCGCTCGCCGCGCAGGCAGCAGTGCAAATGAAAGCGATACAGGATTTTACACCCTTTTTGGAGTGTACCTTGACTGCGAAAGCGTTTGTGAGCCATGAGTCAAGCGGGAGCGGGAGACGTACGTCGAATCTTTGTCCTCGTCCTCGTGCTGCGTGCTAAAATCATTTTCCGGTCGTTCCCCGAAATACAGTCGTTGTCCCCCTCCTGGAAGCCATATTTAGGAGTGAGATGCCAGCACTGACAATCGTGCCTTCTCGCTATGTTGCTTCGAGGGCGGGGAGTGGATGGGATTGGGTGGTCACATTGATGGCTATTTAGCAGATCTTCCACGTCCGAAAAAAAAAACGGACCAGGACGCATTACATCGTATACCTATTTATGTACATGCATGTGAAAACGTTGACGGACGACTAAATGACAGCGAAGACTAAACTAGAGGGAATATTGCAATACGACGGAAAATGTTGGCGAGAAATGCAAGCATGTGTTGTTCGAGGCTGTTCTGCCTGTTCCAAGTGTACGCTAAAATCAAGGCTCCTCCTCTTCCGCCTTCAAGGCCTCCAACGTCATAAATGCGGCCTGGATCTCCTTCTCCGCTTTCGTGAGTGGCACCATCCTTGCAAACGCAGCTCCCAAGAGTGTGCAGAGCCCACCAAACCGCAATACCCAAGCTACACCGTTCTTTCCAAAGTAAGTCGTGTGGTCACCGAGGCCACCCGATGCGAGGATCGACAAAGCGTCCTCAGGGTGAGAAGGAAATGGGATAGTGGGCGCGGATTCATCAACAACGCGGAAGATGAGGCTTGCCACAACGGCGATCTGTGGTGTGCGTGACGTTGGATGGGTTCTGACAAGAGAAACAATATACATACGATGAACTGTGGCATCACAATCGCCAGGTTATGGATTCCAAGTATCGTCCCCCCTGCCAAAGGTTTGATTTCTCCCCCATTCAATGGCTCGCTAGTGCCGTCTGCCTCTGGGTCGCCGTACTCGCGTTGCATGAGGGGATCACGTTCATCAACAGAACGTCGTGCTGCCTGACGTGAAGTGGCCGTCGTCGATGGACATTCGGACATCTCCTTGAGGAACTGTATCAAAGCGGTCAATATTCAATATCCAACAAAACGAAACGAATACCCACCTCCATGATGATAGCGAAAGGTACCCAACAAGCTACGCTCCAACAGATTCCGACAAGGCTGATCATAGCGATTGCTCCCGCAACTGTGGATATCCAAAACGAAGAGAACATGAGCAGCGTAAAAAGCACCATAGCACCCATCCAGATGTCTCTCAGGAGGAGTGGTCTCCGAGGGAGTTGGACTGATTTCCCTGAAGCGAGAGCTTCTTCGCGCCATTGGTGAAGGTTAAGGCGGAGGCGCTGAATGTGTGTCTGTTCATCATCGCCCTCTTCAGGGAGTAGACTGGAATCGCGGCGTGCGAGGTTAGGAAGAACAACACCAGCAATGACAGCCACTGTGGGCGAAGCCAGTTGATCAAACCGCGTCAAAAGAAGGCATAAAAAATCATACCGATACTGTAAAGAAGCATCGCAAATTCACCAGTCCGCGTAGCTAGTTCAATGTCAGGTTCTTGGCCTAGTTGGTAAGCCATGACTTGACCAACGTAAGTGGTGGAGTAAAAGAGAAAGGGGAACCTGTGTAGAGGTCGTGTAAGACGGGACCACATGGACGCACGACCAGAAGGGCAACGCACCAGCCCATGAAAGCAAAGAGTTGCACAAAACAAACTCTCTTGACGGACTTGGGAAGGGTAACGGCGGCTAAATAGATGTTCTCTAACACGTCGTAAAGTTTGTTGTGCCTTACGTATGGGCAATCAACTTGTGCAAAAGGAAAGCAACAGGAAATCCCACTTCACTTTCCTTCTGTCAACGGTCTCCTTCTCTTCGTGGCAGAAACATGTGATCCAGACAGTCACGACGAGAATAATGATGCTAAGAACACAAAACTTGCGGAACTGGTCACCTCCCAAGAAATCAAGGAAGGGAAGCTTCGCAAGTGGCAAAAATCCTATCCCCAGCGCGTTGAGCACACCGTCATGATACACAACAAGATGTGGACGCACCAAAACCATATCCAATAATGTTGCCTGCTTGGCTCATACGACTGTGCCATGCATTTCCAGCGTTAAGTTGCTCAGGGGGGGTGATGTCCAAAAGAAGGTTACGTAATGATGCTTGCAAGGCATTGAGTGCAAAATCAAGAACATAGAATGCGAAGACGGCAATGCCAATGGCGACGTTCGACACCTAGATAATGTGATATGAGCGCAAGTATATCCTTATACGATCGACGACGTACTTGCTTCTGCCGTTCGGGGTCCCAGTCACCATCACCTCCACCAAACAAGTCCACAAAGAATGAGGCGGTGCTCTGGCAATACGCAAGCGCAGCTGTAGAGAATACGAGTGCCACGGTCGAAAGAACGACCCAATATCTCCGTCTGAACTTGGAATGTGATGAATCTGAGATAGCACCTGGCGCCGAGATTATCCTCTCGCAAAACCCACGCAAAAGAGAAGAATCAACGTACCAATAAGAGGTTGAGCGATCAACCCACTGATAGGGCCAGCAAGCCAAACCAGACTCGTGACTTGCTCAGATATGCCAAGAGATAGGAGGAACGGCGTGCCATATCTACAGGTATAAATGTCATTGATGACATCCTTGCGCCACGCCTCACACACGCCCATCGACGACACTTACCCGAGCTCCACAGTCCAAGCAACTTGGGCTCCTGCCATAGAGATGCTGAGCGTTATAAGGTTCCATGTGGTCAAAAGGTGTCGCCCGTGTTCGGTTGGAACCGTCGCCTGCTTCCCAGAGTCGTCCGTGCTTCGATAGGTCTCACTGGAGGGCTCAGGGCGCTGTTCAAGCTGGAGGCCAGAGGTAGAGCGTTGCCTGTGGCGCGCAGCAGGCCATGCGATTTGGGAAGTTGGGTCGGGGTCTGCGTCAACGTTGTACGGGATGGTCATTGGGGGAGGCGGTGGGGAAGGAACGCTAGAGGTGTCGAGAGAGAGGCTGGATTGGAAACATAAACGACTAAAAAGTTAGAACTGGCAACCAGCAAGAACGTGCTGTATCTGGTTGATTCTGGCGCCAAGAGTACTTTCAACATGCCTTTTGAACCCATCTCATTTTATCGGCATTCTCCGACGACTCAAACAAGAGCGCGTGTTGTACTACAAATATTTGCTGTCCTTGCAAGCTAATCCAACAACAATTCTTGACTACAGGGGAAACGCTCAACCTCGAATGGATGTCGTCGAAGAACCTCTTCGATGACCGCTATGCCCGTGCTCGGGAGGCGGAAGTGGTGTAGGTTTCGACAATAAATTAAAAGGTAGGCGGCGTGTAATCGCAGCCGCAGCTGAAGACGAAGCACTGCGGTTGCCCTTTCTCGGCGGTTCTGGGAAGTGCGCATATTGCGTGGGTGGACCAGTGTATATCTCTGGCTCTTTAACTAGTTTCTCCTCATAACGAGGGCAGTCGGATGATGATGCCCTGGAGACTATAGGAGTAGGAGAAAGAGAGGGCTGCCCAGGACGTGCACTACTGGGGTTCGTCCCGGCCCTATTCCGAGATGCATCACCCTGTGCTGCCTGCGTGGGAACCGGGGAGGGCGAAGTTCGCAGTTGCGCAGCAGAAAAAGATGGTCGCAGAGGTCTTCGGGGAGCCGTCGTCCCTGTAATTGCTAGCGAAGAAATACCATCGAGTTCGTCATCACTGGCCGAGGGTCCTGCCGAGCCGAAAGTCGGCCCAGCTTGCGACCTGTTGTCTGTCGAAGACGTCCCTGCGCTTCCACTTCGGTTCCGTCTCATGTACTTCTCCATTTCGTCGGCATCCCGTTCTCGCATCCGATTTACAATAGGCGACAGTGATGCTTGAGGCGGAGGGTTTAAAGATAGTGACTGAGATGGTCCAGAAGAGGGTATGGAAAAGGTACCATTGCTGCTTGTGGATGAAATGTTGTCTGGTCTCTGTGGTGGCGAATGCAAAAATTGAGGTGGCTGTCTAGGGTGATGAGACGCAGAGGAGGATAGTGAAGATAGGCTCGTGGCCACGTTGGGGGCAGCTCCGGCAATGTCAAAGTCACCGCTGTCCGAGGTCGCTGTTGTGCGACTCCCACCAGAGCCACTTCGCATACGCGCAGCAACACTTTCAAGATCTTTTGGTTTGACGGGCAGTTGGGCAGCTAGATCTATCACCAGCCCACCTCCCCATTCACTTCCTCTAGCAGCGGCTTGAGCAAAGACCATACGTCGAGATTTTTTGTTGTTCTCGAATTGCGAACGTGCAGAATCCTGCAACGTATCTCTAGTGCTAAACCTGCCGATAACCATTGGAGTGCTTCTGTCGGGGTAAGACGATTACTCACGAGTAAGCGTAATCCGAGGCAGTGAACCCATCGTTGTTACGCGCAACGAACTGACAGCCTCGCTCAATCAATAGTTGGACGATCTGAGTTATATAATGAGCGATACATGGGACGAATGTCAACTTACTCCCATACCGGTATGTGACCCCAAGAGCTGGCACTAACGGTACAACCATTGGTCTGGCCCTGCTCAGAAAACAAGAAAAATGGAAACTCACTGGTGAAGAGGAGTGTTGCCTTTATTATCAGCCAAGTCAAAATCAGCGCCCAAATCACACAGCATCTACAAACAAACCGATGTGCAAGAACAAAATAAGACGCGTGAACTGAGAAGTTTCAGAATCCACGCACGCGGACGAGTTCTTCATTTCCTCTTAGAGCTGCCATGTGGAGTGCAGTTTTTCCCTGAGAATTGGACCAAT
>JBBPQT010000826.1:0-10907 GCA_038092715.1 Boletus smithii | reverse complement strand
GGTCAACCCAGAATGCAGATGGCGGGCATTTGAGCTGTACCACTAGTTTCTTTCAATCATCGTCTTCGTTCAGCGGCGATCTTTTTTTCGTTCGGTGTAGAATCACCGCTTACCCCGCCCACGTGTTCTCGAATTTTCTTATTCTAACAGTTTTCCCTGCTCCATTGCCAATGTTCTTGAACTGAACGATGATTGTATCTGTACCTCTTAATTTGCTCACACATTCCCGTCATCACCTCTCTTCTGCACAATGCGATTCTTTCAAAACTGGACAATCTTTCAAAGGGGCTGGTCAACACTATTGGGAGTACCGGGCCCGGGACCGGCTGTCTCTATTGTGGGAATAACCACTTGAACGTCCCTTCCAGAACTAACTGAACCCAAGACAAACTCAAAGCAGCAGATCATCTCCACCGCCCGTCGAAGTCTCGCCAGCCTTGACAGGCCCGAAATTCCCGAACGCATTTCCCGAACCCATGCTCGTTGCAGCGCCCGTCACACCGCCAGGTTTTTGAGAGGATGCCCAAATACCCACTTGTGCCCTCTCCTTTTCGAGATCCTTGATCGATTTTCCAGCGGTCGTCGTGGATTTAACATTGGTGCTGGAAGACGGGCTACCGAGGGACATGGACCACAGGTCCTCGAATCCAGCCAGACCTTTGGCAGACGCAGGGGTCGCGGTCCCCGAGACGGGCGCTTTGTTCGGAGCAGCCGAGGTAGACGTCTGAGTGAGAGGGGTAGATGTGGATCTGGTGGGCGAAAGCGCCTGTGACGACGCCCAAATGGTGTTGTGCTGCGCTGGAATAGGGTATGTTGTGGAGGACTGCCTATTGTTAGTGATGGGGGAGAGCGGGTTCAGTGGTGCGTTGAGAATCGACGGGGAGGTTATTTTCTGGGCTTGCGATACCAACGTCGGGTTGATGGCGGATGCTGGATAACGGTTTGATGGGGGTGAGCTATTCAGCATCTCCATCAGAGTCGGCCGAGAAGCAGGCGGAGAAGCCGGGGAAGATGGAGAAGGTGCGGCTTGGAAGTCTGCAAAGTCGTCGTCTATCGAGATGTCAGCATGTAAAGCAAACGATAGTCAAGACAGAAGTCTAACCATCAAATCCAGTCAAGGAAGGCAATGCTTTGTTGGAGCTGGTGGTGTTGGTGGCAGACGGTGCAGTACTGAGAGGTGCATCGTCAAAGCCGCCAAGGAGATCGATTTCTGGTCCCTTCTGCTGTGGAGTAGCTGGAGCAGAAGTGGCCTGTGTGCGTAAAAAGGAACTGGCTGTTGCAGAACGGGAAGAGATATTGCTCCGGGAGACAGAGTTAGATCGCCGAGCGACGGTCTCATCATCTCCAGCAGTGTACTCTTCGAAATCTCGCCGACCAGTGTTGTCCCTGAAGCCTCCTGAACTCCCACCAGAATAATAATCTAATGATACAGATCAGGTGAGATCAAGATGAGAAGAACCACCGTTTACCGTCTCTTCCGCTCATTCTATCCCCGTAGTATCCGTTGCTACCGCCTAGACTGTCGCTGCCGAAGCCACCGTAGCGACCGGCGCCAGAGGCGAAGTTCATTGGATCGTTACCACTACCAACGTATTTTCCACGATTAACCTTTGCTTTACGTCTCTCCGTACGAATAGTTTCCACGTCAGATAGAAGCTCGACCAATTCACGAGCACGATTGCGAACTGGTGGAAGCAAAACGTATGGGAAAGCAGGGGGAGACGTAGAGGGAGATACATACCATTTTGGCCCTCGTCTTTACCCTTGTCATCTATGTAATGGAAATTCCTGAGCATTTTCAGGGTAGAAATGTGCGAACGCGCGTCGTCGACGACACGCTCGCTGCCGTGCTTGATGAGATACTCGAGCAATTGCAAAGCCTAGGATGGAGTGATGAGGGATCGCGGACGGAAATTGTGAGATAGGATACCTTGTAGATTTGACGCCATTGCCGAGCTTCCTTCTCCATGAATCGACCATAGATGCAAGGCATGACCTCGTTAAAGGTTTGGCTGCGAGCGGGTAAGGATGTCTATGGTGTGAGCAGCGTCATGGACTCACAAATTGAATGTCCTTGTTTTCGAATGAGCAATCTAGAACAAGGAGTAGGGGTAAGAGTACTGACCCTTGAGCGATCTCCTGCATCAAGGTCGAACTTGCTCCCCTGGAGATGCGGTGGTGAAGACGGGTGTTGCAGAGAAGGCACACGAGCGTACCAAGGTTCGTCATTGGTTGCCTCTCTGACTTTGGCTTCCATCTCGCTGATGTTAAGGACGGCATTCTTTGCCTATGAGTGGTGAGAAGCGTCAAACGAGGATGGTCTAGGTTGCTGATATACCTGATTATACATGGCCTTGATGTCGTATATTGACATGGTCGAGATGGTATTTGCGAGGGAGTCCAGGCGGTCCATGGTGGGCGACGTGGAGGGTGGTGAGGAAGGAGACACGAAGTACGGGTGAGTTATTTGCGACCCCCCAGAGAGAGGTCGAGTTGCGGGATGATCCATCTTGGACTCGACTCTCCCCTTTGCTCGGCGATGCTACTGCTCTGCTCATCGACACGTTCATAAAGTGCCATGCCCTGGGAGCTCTCTTCCGTCCTCTCGCGCCTCCGCCGTCCCCAGCCCACACCAGAACCCCCCTTGCGAGACACCACGCCGAACATCCAGCGAGAGCTCTCTCCACAACAGTTGCAGATCGACCGCAAGATTCTCCAGGATCCAAGTTCGTTCCTTGATTCCCAAGTCCAGGATGCTTTGCCTCTCGGTCTCACTCCGAGCACTCGATTGCCTTGTGCGAGTGGGAATAGCAATACCCGTCACCGCCCCAAACCAACAGATCCCACGTCGGAGCCTCTCTCTGAACGCAACGGGTTATCCCCCGGCTCATCCTTGGACATCTCACCACGAACCCAATCGAGGTTCACCATCAGCCGCATCTCCAAAATTGCAGCCGGTGGTGAATGGTCGACGTTTGGAAGGAAACGCGAACGCCGAGTTCCTGATGTTCCCGGTTATTCTGGACGCACGTCTCCTCCGGATAATCCAAAGGGAACCCCACACTCTCTAGCTCCCACGAGAGACAGTAAGCACCTCAGCGCAGACAGCACCCCGTCTACGTTCACGCTGAGTCGTCTCACCAACCCTTCGCGAACCTCTACCGGCACGCACGACAGGCCATCGAGTCCCAGCACAAGATCACCTCAGCAATCACCCGACATCCGATTCAGTAGCAAACGGTCATCTCCGACAAACACGATGTCATCTAAACGGCATCCACGAACGCCACAGAGACCGTCATCCTACACAGCCCAAGCAGCCTCTTCTGTCATGAATTCAACGACCCGAGAACCAGCCTTTGATTCACCTCATACCTTTGGCCATCCGACACCGCCTGATAACCCTGTAGATTTTTCTGTTGCATACCCTTCACCACCGCCTCCCCTCCCTCCCCTTGACCACCCAGAGTTGACGGCTGTACTCTCTTCGCGTGGAAAGTCTACGTCTACTGACCAACCCACGTTGTCCGCGTTTCACGATCGTTCAAATACATTACCGACAAACCGTCGCACCCCACGCAAGGTTGATTTATTCCCCTCGTTGTCTCTTAGGCTCAGACGCTCTGAACAACATCAATCAAGCCTTGCGATGGCAGAGCAACACGAGACCCGACCCCGCGACGGACGTCGACGTGCGAGGACCATCTCTGCAGGTGCACGGAAGCGACGAACGAGTGCAGATTGGAGTTCATACCAGGCTACTGTCGGTGTGAACTCGCATGCGAATCAAGCGTGGCCTGCAGAGGTCTCGCGAGAGATCCTCAGGCTGTCCTTGCCCGGTCCCGACCTGGTTCCGGGGTCATCGGGAAAATGTAACACGTCAACACGTGGTGGAAACGCGGACCCCGCTCGTAGGTCTAATCGGGGTACCATGTCGCCATCATTTTTACCCTTCCCTCTCCCATCGCGACCAACTTGTTCCCCTCCCCCGCTCGGAGCGTCGGTGACGCTTACAGGTGCGCCAAAGTCCATATCATTCAGACACCATCTAATACGCCAATCTCATACAGACGGCCGGGAAATAATACCCCCAAGACCCCGCTCTCTTCAGTTCAACCTTGAGAACCGCAGAGACAGCGAGCAGCCAGCAAGATTCACGATGGCCGAGGTGAAGCGCAGCTTATCAGCCATTGAATCCCGGACGAGCCCGAACAACCGCGCTAGTGGCGCCATCCATACTTCTTTGGGATTAAGCGACCCTGCCCTGACCTCGTCTGACGCGCCCCAGGCGTCACACCCTTCCCTTGCTCGCACACCATCACGATCGCTGTTTTCTGGCCGTGTTTTCCCCACCAACACCCCCACGTCTTCTTCTATGCAGGGAGAACCATCCACCCCCACGCCTGAGCCTAGGCACCTGAGCGATAAGAGTAGAGGCAAGCGCAAAGCAGAGGACAACATAGACCTGACTCCCCCAGAACAAAAGAAGGAAGGACAACGCGCAACATTTCTCCTTCCCTCCGAAAGTCGAAGTAAGCGCCATTCTTTTTGTTTCGTCTTAGACCACTCTATCGGCCCTTGCTCAAATTGAAACATCAAAGGCCAGCGAGTCTCAAGCTCCTCACACGCTCCGTCGTCGTACCACCGCAAGCGCGCTCGTTTGTCGTTAACCTCTCCTTTCGCTACCCCTGTGCAATCACGACCAGCGTCTATGCAAGAGACGCCCCAGTCTGCAAGTCGCAACCACCACTTCACGTCTCTCTCAAGCAGTACAGGCGCTCGCATTGCTCCTCACACACCTTCGCGTGCTACATCCACTCATTCCCGCCAGCCTCGCACTCCCAGTACAACCAGAAAGCACGAACGACATCAATCCATGTCCCAAGCTTCGATCCCTATAAGCGCATACATATCACCACACGCACCATCCATCAGCAGGTCGACCAAGTTTCATATGCGAGATCCCCGCAAGCCTCCGAAGAAGCCTAATGACACACCATGGGGACTGCGATTCGCGACAGAAGACGAACCAGGTTCACCAATACAAGCATGGTGTTTTTTCTTTGGTTTCTTATTATTTCCTATTTGGTGGATAGCTGGGCTTTTCCTCCGTGTCCCAGCGACACGGATCGCTGGGGATGTCGATGCCGAAAAGGGCGTAGCCATTGATGACCCTCAGATAGAACATGGTAAGCCTTGTGCTTCTCTTCTATCACCTCGGTATCCGACCGGTTTCCATGACAGACGCAAGGATATGGCGCTTCCGATGCCGTGTGATGACAGTCGTATCATTGTTCACTTACATTCCGTTTATCGTCCTCGTCGCCATTTTCACGCCAAGATAGCAAGCAGAGCATCTTGTCGTAGTATAGCATCCCGTTCTCCGTTACCTTCTTGCATTGCAATAATGGACACGAACAAGCAAGACTTGTTTGAACTCTTGATCATTTTGGTAGACTCGCCAATCATTTAACAAATCGCTCTTTCACTCGTTCACTCGTTACTGCTGTTTTATAAAATACCGGCCACTGTTAAAATGAGTGGCCCACTGTTGTT
The DNA here is from genome assembly GCA_038092715.1 of Boletus smithii. Lineage (NCBI taxonomy): Eukaryota > Fungi > Basidiomycota > Agaricomycetes > Boletales > Boletaceae > Boletus > Boletus smithii. The sequence continues at coordinate 5,351 of JBBPQT010000826.1, read as the reverse complement.
TAGCTATCCAAGTTGTTCTAGTAGCAAGTCATTCTTATCGACGTTGTGGCTGCCAAACAAACACTCGGTGAATGTTCCCCTCACCATGGACAACCAGACACCAGAAGAGTTCCTGGATAGCGTCGAGGGCGAAATATCCTTTTCCCGCTCCGTAATGCGAGCCCGCCCGGTCGGCAAACACAAACACTTTCACGTCCTCGCCATTCGCAACGCCATCCACAACGACACAGGCCGCGTCATCCCCGTTGAGAATATCTGGGCCAAACTAAGGTCTTGCTATGACCTCGAAGCGTTGGAGGGTGCGGTATGACCCATCAACCTCACGGCGCATATCCCCAACAGTACTGACACATGCCCCCCCCCACAGGAAACGGACGGATTCGACACGTCAGGCCCTTGGCCACAAGTAATACGCTCCCCGTCCCCCTCCGAGAACCTCTCGCGCCATCCGTTTTTCCGCGATGAATTCGCGCTGCCGATGGACGAGTCGTTCGAGTCGTTGGTCGCTGCGCGGCGTGTCCGCGCCACGGCCTCCATTCCCTCGTCGACACCCGCGCCCTCTCCACGCCAGCCTAGCAAGACGCGGAAATCGAAAGCGCCAAAGCGGAACAAGAACAAGGCGGACATGGCGGGATTGGTTGGGGGGGACAGCGACAGTAGTGCGTTGACGCAGGAGAGTGGGGACGAAGTTGCGTTTACGCCGAGGGACAGCGTCGTGACGGGGACGGATGCGGGGACGGATTTTGAAGATGACGTAGAGGTACAAGAGGTTTCGCTAGGTGCGTGGTGGGCACGCTTTCTCAGAATGGATCATGACGACTTTCCAGCATCGGTCCAACCAAAAGTTGGCCGCGGTGGTCGAGTGTCGAAATCAGGGAGGGGAGGAAGAGGCAGAGCAGGCTCGACAAGCCTGGGTCGTGGGGGAGGCAAGAAGAGAAAGAAGTAGACGTTCACTCTGCCTTATGATCTCTGTTGTAACAAGCTATCCATGGTGGTCTGACCACTTAAATTATTATTTGCATAGCAGATAGAGTGGACACTAGCAGTACATCTTGCAGTATTAGTCCATCACCACATCTACGTCTTCTGTGGGCTGATCAGATCTGGTCTTCAGATTGCGTCGCTCAGCAACGAAAGATTCTATCCTTGCTTTCAGCTCTAAATCTATACGCCCAAGTCAACATGGCGTAGCAAGAATCACTCAGGTGGCTTACTTGGGACGACGTCGTTGATCGTGAGTGGCTTTCGGTTGAATGGATCCTTGGCATCAGACAGGAGGTGCGATTTGATCGTAGCACGGTCAATAACTGCTCGAGAAGATGGCAGAATGACCGGGTCACGCATCAATGTGAACATCAACGGATCTACAATTGCGACATATGGGCTGAGTTGGGGAGATCGTTTCAAGAACGAGAGCCTACCCAAGAATTCGTCAGGAACTTCACCCAGATCTTCCTCGGCCTCGATCGTTACTTTCGCTTCCTCGACCTTGATGACGAATAAACGGATCTGTTCAAGCTCGGGCTCTGTCTTCAAAGCAATCTTCCTGGCTCGTTCAATAGCCCTGTCAAATAGAGTTTTCTTGTAACTGCGTCCGTCATTGGCGACTGCACGTGCAAACTCGTCCTGGTCGCTCAAGTTCAGATATACTTGCAAAATATCGCTAAGCAGCTGCCTCGGATCAAAGTGATATTTCTCCGGTTCCTTGACGCGGAGCTCTCCACACTTGGGGCCGACAAGCGCTTCGAGGTTGTAATCCAACATGGCGGCAAGCTTGTCCACGATTTCGGGCATCATGAACGGCGCCTTTGTCTCTGCAGTAAAGTCTCTGAGCAACCCGACAGTCGATTTACCAAGGGTCGTATAACTGGACGCATGACGCTCGAGTCCACGGAGTGTGTTCTCGCGTTCGCGCCGGTACTGAACAGGGTGAGCTGCCCAGGCAGTTTGGTCGCGCATTTCTGTCTGGATGTTGTGGATTTGCGTCAGTTCGTTCAGGGACTCGTCCATGAGGTAGGTGACGTCGTTAATCATCAAATTGATGAAGCGAACGAACTTTTCAACATCCCTATAGATGACTCGTGAATACGGGGGGACATTTGTAGTGACGTGTAGTACTTACAACGCCTCCGCATTGAGTGCTTGCCTGTGAGCAGGATTACTCCAGATTGCTTTGAGGATGTATGCGATGTTCCTCCTTCAGGATCCATCAGACCCATTATATCAGCGGTAGACACAGAACTTGCCTAGCATCTAGGGAATTAACCACAATTAAAAGAATCCTCACGACAATGAGAGAGCACTCACTAAATTTATCATAGAACTGCGAGCTTGCCCCTGTCTGTTCAACCTCTGTTTGGGATGACCGCCTCAGAATCACAATGGATGCACAGAGGCTCAAGTATCCCCACCGGTATAAAAGTGTGTCAATGCCGGGATCAGATGCTTCAGTGCCAAAGGATGGCTGTTCAGGGTTCCGCCCAAAATTCCACTTCGTTCATGTCCGTATGGCAGAACACCATAAAACACCGCCTACGAGAATATTAGCATTGCCCATTCGGACTATTTCATGACCATACCTCGTTAATCTTGGCCTTCAAGAAAGGGTTCTTGATGTACCAGGTTGATGTCAAGAAAGTGAGAGCAAACACGAGTAATTCCTCTTTTCCGGACAAATCCAGGCTGTCCGGTGAGTGGCTGAAGAATTGATTCATAAACGTGTGTTGTGGGCATTCAAAGAACAACGTACCGAGTGGCGAAAAGGAAAAACTCGACCACATCTTCCAAAATATATTCTGGAAGCACCCTGAATGACATGGGAACTTCCTGGGGGAGTGGCAATCTGCCAAACGCTCAAAAAACCGCCCTCGTTTCATCAGAAACAAACGTACTCGACCGGGGGAGTAGGATGTAAACTTTTCGGATCAGCTCCTCGTATCAACCAGGTCGAGACGAAATTAGTAAATCCGATATATCGGAAAACGAAGTCTGGCTCGAGCAATTGCACGCGGAACGCAAACTGATGCGCTTGAATTTTCGCCATCTCTGTCTGACTCATGAGTCAGATGGTGAATGTCGGATATCTCTTTAGATCGAGTACGCGCACCTTCGTTTGGTTGATGGCTGCTTCCGTCCGTGCATGGAAAGGACTCTGAGAAGCACGTAAATCTAGGATAGATCAAGAAATACGTGCGCGACTAACACCTATCCAAGAACCATCGCCATTGATCATATCGTGGTGACGTTGCAGTTCATCGTGATGCTTGGCAAAGTCGTCGTACGTCTGCGTAGTTCTAAGGTAGCCGTAATGGCCCATTGCATTGCAGAGATAGAAGATTTCAGAGATGAAGTTTGGTGTTGCAGCTGTCCCACGGATAAATGGTTCCACTGAATTGCCGAACTTTTTAGCAGCTTACCATTGCCCTTGTTTGCTTCTGCCCATTGTCCCGCCTCCTCTGACGTGGCTTTGATGCGTGTCTCCTCACTCACATCAATACGGTTCGAGACAGCAAAGTACAACGGGTCAATGCGATCTATCTAGTTGGGTTGTCAGGTATAAGAACCACTAAATCGAGTAGGACAAACCTTGGAGTATCGGGCATCAATGAAAGGCTCTGCAAAGCGGAGAAGTACATTTTGCAAATTGACCATGAAGCTGTCGCTTGCAACCGTTTGTGGATCCACCTAAGAAGCATATGTGGAGGTATCGCGGGAAAAGTCTGAGCATGCCATGTACCTGTATCCCGGCCCGCTTGATGTTTAACTTGACTGCGGTAGCGAAGTACTTTAGTACCGCTTCTCTGGATTCTGGAGATGCTCTTATCAAGGTGTTGAATATTTGAAAGAGTGATGACTGTTGATGAGTGGTTGACATACTGGATATTTAGCTTATTATGACTTGCTTACCTGCAGGCTCTTTACGGTACCCCTGAGACTCGCAGTAGAGGACTCCACATCATTCCGTGAACGTTTGGTTGGTTCGGAGAAATAACTTTGCGCAATGGAAGGCTACAAAGGGTGTCAAGGCTCATGCCGACAAAAGTGTGTTTTATCTTACCCATTCCCTGCTGAATACCCCGAGTCGACAGAGAGGACCCATCAACGTAACTGTCTCAAACGTAGACGCCGTAGCATGCGGTGGATTCCAGTCATCCAGTCTAGTGAACATAACTGCTATGCTCTTGATGGAGACAAGTGCTTCCACACCACCCACTACACCTCTCCAGGAAGAGTCACCTCCTGCCAAGCCCTCAGGTCTGGAAAGAGAGGGATGAAATGAGAGCTGTCGCACGACCGGTCCAAGTACGCCATCAATCTCGTTGTCTGGTTCAAAACGTCGAGCAAGATCTTGAAGGAAGGGCTCGACTTCTGTCGGAGACAGTACAAGGTTTGCGGAGTATGCGGTTGTGAGTGACGTAGAGAGAACAGATAGTGACAACAGCGAGCCAACAAACTCAGATGGACCAAGTTCTCGCCTGTGCTAGGCATTAGAGTGATGATGCATGATGCAGTGTTTGATACGCACCCTGCGGGTTGGGGAAACATTTCTGGTTCTTGCAGAGTGAGACCGGCGTAGCTGATAACAAGATCTCGAGTCTTTTCAAGGAGGGCAGATGCTTGCTGAAACTCCTTGACTGGATTCTGTGGAACGAGGTATGAGCATTTGGTACGCACGCCATGGGTTATTCCAACCTTCTTGATTAGGGTCGCTTTTGCACTATTGAGGCGTTTCCAGCAGCCGACCAAGTACTCAAACACTGTCATTTGGGATGGGAGAGAGGCAAGCACGGGAGCATAATCAAAGTCATCTCTGGATGGGACTTTATAACAAATACAAGGAAGACGTCAACTGAACTCACGACATTGCCTGTGGGTCCAATTCTAGTCGAGATATAAGAAGGCGATCGGTGATGTCCCCGGAGAGTATCATTGTAGAGGCTGTTCCATGTCTCGGTTTAGTTGTATCAAGTTGAAGGTAAACTCGACTTACAGTACCCCTCTGAAGTAAGTTCAGCTTCAAGGTTCTTGAGCCACACGATGTCATAATTGCTGCGCTCCGCTACCGAACGCTACCAACTGTGAGATGCCTTGCACGAGACACCAAGGTATTGCATGTACCTTGAGCGTAACTTTGAATATCTGTGTGAGCGTCTCATCTTCCCAAGTTTGTATATCAATCTTTGTGAGTGGCACTTGTTTCCTCTTGAGTGGCACAGATAGTATCGGTGTCTGTGGTTGCTGTGCAGCCGGTGGAATTGGCAAAGCTGGTTTTGGTTGCGCTAACTTTGGTCCTGGTATCGAGGGAGGCGTAGGTGGGACTGATGTGGATGCAGCATCGGGTACGCTTGCTC
>JBBPQT010000825.1:0-10917 GCA_038092715.1 Boletus smithii | reverse complement strand
ATGCATGTGGATTCACAGCTTCCACAGAGTGCATTCTTTTTCCTCATAGAGGATACGTTGTATTTTTTTCCTGCTGGATGACGTCGGTTGTGCGCGTCGCTCCACGGCCGCCATCCAACTTTCTTGGATCTCGTCTTGTTGTTACGTCTGCAATCCGAGGATAGCTGGACGTCGCAACTCTCACTACCATCTATCGAGTAGACTGAGGTTACAGGCAGGACCTTGTACGTCAGTCCGTCGTACCCGTTCAGACCGGACTAAAGGCGCGATCTCCATTGCAGTCTCGCTGCACTTTTCGTCCTCGGTCTTGGTTCACATGGTGCCTGGGCTCGAGAAGGTGTGCATTGGTTGCTCCACTTTGCTGGCTATCTTGACGTCCTCGTGGTCAGTGATCCCCCTATGGTTTGCACTCTCACGAAATCGTATCAAACGGTCAGTAAGCCTATCGATCATCATGGTACACGGTATCAATGTGATACCGTCTCAGCCAGCTTGCAGTTTTTATGTGATTCATCGTTTCACTCACCTGCCGTTATCCCTAAGCAAACATGCGTCAATGCCAGCGTGCCCTAATCGGTCTAGATCTCCTCGCTGTGCACAGTACTAATCCCGTGTACAACGCGTCCACATTGTGCGACCCAAATCAGCCAGTCCAGTCATCAGAGCTAACCACACGCAGATCCAGACACAATCCCCTTTTCAAATTTCAGCTAGGCGAATCGGAACCGGTAACGTTTCCTGGGGGAACGATCAACATTCTTGTTTCCGCGCTGTGTGCGGCGGAAGGAAGGGGTAATCGCTATGTTTGACCACGTGCCAGCTCAGACAATGCATAAAGACGGACATTCTTGAGGTTGCAACCCCCGTCTCTCATCTCCCCTCTCCTCTTTTTTCAAAGCGGTCTTTCGACGACCTTGGTCACTTTCTTTTTTATATCGTCAACTCCGCTGTCACGCATCGTTGCTAGTCCTGCCAAGGATGGTTCCTCAGATTAGCGTTGGGGTATCACCCGTGATCCGTCTCGGTCTCGGCCTTTGCTTGGTGGCTTCGGTAGTGGCGTTCGACATGTCACTCGATACGAATGTGTGTCTCTCTTTGTTCACGTCGCCGGTTCCCTTGTTCATGCTGAGTATGTCTGTTTGCTCATTCTGTTTAGCTGGCCGTGTATGTGCTTCCCCTGCGTGGTCTATCTATCGTGTTGATTTGCGGTTGTCTAGGTATTGGGGCCAGAACTCGTTCGGAGCAGCCAATCCCACCAACACGGCCGCATGGCAACAACCTATTGAATTTTATTGTGGCGTATGTCTCTTCCTTGGTGACAGGTGATAGCAACACGTCCCTCATTCATGTTGTAACGCGCAGGACAGCACTATCGACACGTTGCCTGTCGCCTTCATCACCGAGTTCTATTCCACCGGTAATTTGCCTACTATTAACCTTGCCAACGTAAGTCGCTTTTCATTTTCATTTTCATTATCGTATCCTCGCGACGCTTAACCCAACGTCCTGATTCGCGTTTTCGTTGCCATATACACACCTGACCTATGCATGCAATTAGATATGCAGCCCCGCTGGCGACCCGCTCTTCTCGGGCACGGACCTTCCCGACTGTTCCTTCCTCACGGCAGGCATTGAAACGTGTCAACAAGCCGGCAAGATTGTCACGCTCTCGATCGGAGGTGCGACTGGTGCTGTCGGGTTCACAAGCGACTCGGAGGGACAAGCGTACGCGCAAGTGATTTGGGACATCTTCTTGGGTGGAAGCAGCACCACGAGGCCATTCGGCACGGCGGTTTTGGATGGGTACGTTTTTTTCCTCTAGATCCCCCATCCCCCCTAGTCGTCTGGGAGACCGGCATGCTCACACGTGGCGCTATGATATGTTTACGTATAGAATTGACATGGATATCGAAGGGGGGTTGCAGACGGGATATGTTGCTTTCCTGACGGCACTTCGGACATTGATGAATGGCGGAAACAAACAGTGCGTGTGTTTGATCTGAACCGGGCTAACGGCTTTGATCGAATGACGGGTTCATAGATACTACATTACCGCAGGTTCGTGACTGTTTCCAATCATGAGGTCGCTGATACACATGATCGGATCGTTTTAGCTCCACAATGCCCTTTCCCTGATGCCTACATTGGAGCAACGTTGAACGCATTCGGATTTGACGCCGTTTACGTGCAATTCTGTGCGTGCTCTCTTTCATCTTGCGATAATTTTTTTGCGTGGTTGACCTGGAGACTCGTTCGTATATATAGATAACAACTATTGTAAACTCACCAACTATGGCAACATCAACGTGGGTCGTTGTGTTTTTTTTTGTGGCGCTCTCTGTACTCACACGCTCCGCTTTCCCTGCAGGACTGGAACTTTGGCACGTGGTGAGTACATACACTAAATGTCCCGATCCCCTCCTTAATCTCCGAATCGTGCGTATCCATTGAAACTGACATGTAACAATAGGGACAACTGGGCCAAGACCGTCTCCCCGAACAAGAACGTCAAGGTGTACATCGGTGCGCCAGCCTCGTCTACGGCTGCGGGCAGCGGCTACGTCAGCTCGTCGACGCTCGCGACGATCATTTCGCAGACGAGGAGCGCGTATAGCTCTTTTGGAGGTGTGATGCTCTGGGATGCGTCTCAGGCGTATGGTGCGTTGTCGTATTGTTTGAATAATAGTGGATGTGAAAAACGTGGTGTGTATTTTGTAGCGAACGGGAGGTATGACAAGGCTGTCAAGGCTGCGCTCACCAATGGGGTGAGTCCTTCACCTACGACGACGACGACCACCACCACCACCAAGACATCGTCGTCGTCATCGTCTTTGTCATCGTCATCGTCCTCGACCAAGCGAGCAACAACCACTACGTCCGCTGCGAAGACGACGACGACGACGACCACCACCACCAAGACATCGTCGTCGTCATCGTCCTCGACCAAGCCAGCGACAACCACTACGTCCGCTGCGAAGACGACGACGACGACGACGACCTCTAGCACCGGACCCTGCACTGGCATCGCTGCATGGGCATCCAGCACCATCGTGAGGATTCCCCCCTTGCCGCGTTACACACCTCGCTCATTCGCGCGTTTCCAGTACCTCGGTGGTGACGAGGCCACGTACAGGTACGTCCTCGTCGTTCGTATCGAGACCGTGCGTTCTGACCCCCCCTTCCCTTTGAACAGCGGTCAATTGTGGAAGGCACAGTGGTGGACTGAATCGTCTGCGCCTGGAGGTACCGACAACGTCTGGACGCTCGTCGGATCGTGCTAAGCCCCCCCTACACGCACACACACACACGCACACACGCACACATTCCCCACTCTCGTTCTCTCATGACGAGAATCGATACCAAAAAGGGCAGGCGACGCACAGGGGTATTTCTTTCTTTTTTTTTTCGTTATTCTTTCGTTATTGTTTTTTTCTTTTTCTTTTTTGACGAGTACCCATACCCCTTCATTTGCCCCCCCCCCCTCCCCCCCTCTCTCTCTTTTTTTTCGGGTTTCCTCTCGACGAGTACCCCTTCCCTTTCTTTTGATTAGGCCCCATTCTCTTTTTTTTTCCCGGTTTCTTTTCCTGCGCTGGACGACGGGGTGCGTGAGAGACATACGCAGTACGTCGTACGTGACGAGTAGTAAGGGGAAAGAGAGAGATGGAAAGACACATTTGTATTACTATGGAGTCGATCTTCAACGCGATATGTTATGTGACAGCAGACGAGTGAGTGTGAGAGAGAGAGACCAGGTCCAAAAAAAGTGCAAGAGAGAATTCAGGGAAAAGAAATTTTAAAATAACATAAAACATGTCTTTTTTTTGGGGGTCTTTCTTCTTGCAATGTCAACAACCAACACACGGGCGTATTTATATATAAAAACACACACAAAACGAATATAAAGGAGCGGGAATGAATGCTTGGGGCAGGGGGGGTAAATTATAGAGAGAAAGGGGAGGGAACGTGTATGTTAAGCTTGGGGGGGGGACGAGTTAACAATGGATCGATGGATCGTGATAGATACCCTAGACAAACAAACAAACAAACAAAAAAGGGAAGAAAGAGAAAATGTAAATTGGGATCTCGATGGATCCATCTTGTTACATACCCTATGGCACAAAGGAACATCAAGGACGAATGGGAGAGAGAGAATAAATAGGGCCACCGTGATCAAAGGAACGTTACCGCTTTCGCTTGCCGCTGATGACAGGCTCCACGTCCAGGCTGACATGTCCCACCATCACGCCCTCGGCGCTCGCACTTCGGCTCCCGTCCCCTTCGGATTCATCGTCCCGCATCCCGGACGAATTTCCAGGAAGGGGAAGGCCAAACCCGGGTCCGCGACTAACGAACCCGGCTGACACATGTCGATCATGACTCTGGCTCTCGTCGTCGTCGTCGTCGTCGTTGTCTTCCTCCGCCTCGCCATCCAACATCTCCGCATCGAGATCGATATGCTGGGATGGGTCTACGACGGCGTCCGTCGGTAGAATCGCAATGTGACCGTCCGTACGAACAGTCGGACGTGGTCGTCGTGACCGATGGTCATGCCTGAGCAGGTCAATCTCGACTTCCGTTTCGGCACCATCACGGGCGAGGGGAGGTGGACTGGCGGGTTGGCGCGCGGGCGTGGTGGGGATAATATCTGGGGCAGATGGCAGTGCAGCGCCGACATCCTCCCACTCAATGTCTTCATCTTCTGGTTCGGGTTCGTGTTCTACCTCGACGTCTTCGTCGAGGTCCGCGAAACTGCGACAGAGAGGGCAGGAAAAGGCCGAGTCATGCTTTTCGAGGAGTGGACGTATACATTTGTAGTGGAAAGCGTGTGAACAGGGTGCGATGAAGAGGGCTTGACGGATCGTGACAGAAAAGAGACCTAGGAATTGAGAATAAGACCGGGGAGACGTGTAAAAGAATAGGATGGAAAACGTACATATGCAACAGTCTGGAATATTGGTCTTGGGCAATCGTTGTTTGCCTTTGGATGGGTCCTTGGGATCGCCTGGTTTGGCTGGGTCGATTGTGACAGCGAGGGCCTTGAGCTGGCCGATGGCATGGGTGCTGATGACAAGATGAGAAAAAAAAGAGACGATGGTGGGGATGGTTTGATACGCACTTGAAGGCATTTGCGCCTGCCTGCCACTCTCTACCGACCTCGATTTTTATCTTGACGGATTTGTAAATGTCCTCTGAGCCGCCCTGATAATCGACGCCGAGCTGGAGGACATCGCCATCTCTGAGTTGGTATGGTCTCGACTCATGGCCGGCAGGGGAGAGACGGAGATGATTGAGAAAGGTGCCGGAAGAGGACTTGGTATCCCTGATGAAGAACTTGCCGGACTCGATCCAAATTTCAGCATGGGAGCGGGAGACGACTTTTGATTTGAAGGCGAGTTTGTTCGAGGAGAGGAGGTTGGCGGCGTTGAAACCGATTCCGGATCTGTCGGTGAATCTGCCTATGCGAAGAGGGGGGTCCTCGTCTTTGAGATCGCGGGTGATGGGCTCGAAGCGAAGAGTGCGACGTGAGTCGAGATGGGGTACGAGACGGATGCGGTGAGCCTGGTTTGGGGAGGAAGAGGTGGAGGATGGGCCACGATGAAGCTGGGGAGGGACAGCGAGGGGCATCTGTGGGGAGGCGACGGTCAGAGGAGGAGAAGAAGGTGCGGTGACGGGTTCGACGATGGGCGTAGGCTGAGAGGTGTTGTTTGAGTTTGAGTTGGCTTGACCTGTGGAGCGTCTGCGCCTGAGGATGTTTGATATGCCAAGGGAGGCAGTAACGTGGATTGTCTGAGGGTTTCCGTTTGCGGCGAGCTGGGGTATGATGAGGTTAGTTGGTGCAAGAGACCTGCGACGGTTTGCACGGGTCGATTGGGGGAGTGGAGTTGTTGGTGGTGACGGGGACGAGTCTCGTCGGGTTGACAAGGCTGGCAGTGGATGGGAAGTGGAGACACCCCGCGGTCGTCCACGAAGAAAGGATCCTAAAATGGTCGAACGCAATACTGGCGGAGACTCGACCGCGGATTCCATTCAGATCACGATAGAAACAAGAAAAAAAAAGAAACTGGAAGAGGTTGAGGAGGAGGAGGAGGAGAAGGAAAAAGGTCGACTGGTTTGTCTCTCGTTTTTCTGCTGTTTCAGTCTCGGCGAGGCTGAGCTTTCTTCGTTGTGACCCGGTCGCGAAATCGAGGCTGTGAAAACGCCACTCTTCCCTGAACCGGCTCCATCCTACGAAATGATCCGGATTTACTACTTCGCTCTTTACTATTACCACAATGTCGTCTGCCTCAACCTGGGGAAACCCAACTGCTACAAAGCATGTCCTCTTGATTCATGGTCTGACGGCCTCATCCCACACCTGGCATCGCATCGCGCTCGAGTTCGCGTCTCTAGGCAAGTTTTACATTACATCAAAAAAGCGGCTGCGGACAACGCCCTAATGTATCTGACACAGGTTATTTTGTCACTGCACCCGATTTACTTGGTCATGGAAATGCCAGGCCCGGTTCAGATTATACCGTCGCTGCGTTGGCACGTGAGCTCGAGCCCTACTTTACAGCTGCCGGAGGCAACGATCACCCGTATCACATTGTCGTCGGCCACTCCCTAGGAGCGGTCGTCGCCTCTGCCCTGTTGCCCCTTCTCAAGGCCACCCGATCAGTCCGGGTCGTCCTCGTCGATCCACCCTTCGAACAGACCCCCGCGCACCGCGCATTCCACAAGGCGTTTTTTCACGACAGGCTCACGAACCCGAAAACACCCGAAGCCCAACAAGAGCAGTGGCCCCTCTGCACGAGGGAGGACGCCATCTTTTTATGGTTGAGCGCACGTTTGTGTGATGTTGCCACCATGGAAGCCATCTTTGACGTAGGTCTCCTCAGTCTTTTCGACCGTTTGTGCTCACGAGGCTCGTCCAGCAAAACGTCCCCTGGTCGTTTTCACACCAGCTGTTGACAGTCCCGGACAACGTCAGTCTGATCGTGCTTGCTGCTGACCCGTCCAAAGCTCCGTGTGTGAGAGTGGAGGATTTAAAGGCATACCCACATGTGGCCGCAAAGACCGTATGGGGTGCCTCTCATTTAATCACGGTCGAGGCACCCCAGGTCGTTATCGAGACGGCGCTTCAAGGCACCGAGTCGCAGAATTAGCTGCTGCAGTACAGCCAAGGAGTCGTGCATAACACAGCCTCGCTGTACGATCATGCAACCAGATGGTGAGATACAACACTCGAGTTCACCACAACACAAGTGTGTTCATGCCAATGTTACGCTCACAGGAGGAGTATGCTGTAAAAATGAGCTTGATGGAAAAAAAAACAATGTTTGTAACGGCGAATGTACAGAATGAAGATCCGAGAGATCCTGAAACACAACTGCGCACAAAAAATAGGAACATGTATTGGATTCTCCATTCTTCCGAGCGTTCTACAGTCAAATGACAGCGAGAATGAAAAGATATGCGTATCACTGAAACATGAGAAGCGTGATAATTTATTTGTACTTCATTGTTTTATGCTCGACAATCAATTAATCGATTATATTCCATTTTCAGGCTCCGCTCAAACTATTTCAAGCCCAGATAGGTCCTGTAATCGGCTTGATTGTGATTGGTTACGGCAGATTCCGGCTACGGCAGCCATAATAATATTCATGTGACTCTCGTCGACGTTGACCTCAACTATTCACTTGCTATGCAGGGCATCCTCGCCTTTTCTCCTGCCCGCAATGGCGCATTCCGCGCCTCGTTCTCGTTGCGCACCTTCGCCTCCTCTGCTGCCAGGTCGCAGGCAGTGCCAACCGAGAGACCGACCTTGATGAAGGAGTTCAAGATCTACCGTTGGGTCAGTACCATTCGTCTCTTTCACCAAGTACACTCACATTCCCACCAGAATCCAGACGAACCAGAAAATAAACCCACCCTTCAATCCTACACTATCGACCTCAACCAAACCGGACCCATGGCATGTATCCACGCACATTTCCGTCTCTCAGCCTCTCTGACGTCTTCGCTTCCCTACGCGCGTGTATGTACAGATACTTGATGCGCTCATCAAGATCAAGAACGAGGTCGACCCTACTTTGACGTTTCGACGCTCTTGCCGAGAGGGTATCTGCGGCTCTTGTGCCATGAACATTGATGGTCAGAACACCCTCGCTTGTCTCTGCCGCATCGACAGGAATGCGGGCAAAGACACCAAGGTCTACCCCCTTCCGCACAGTCCGTGACTTTACCCCTTTCCACGCGCGTTACCGAGACTGACGCGTTTTACTCTCGCTAGTGTACATTGTCAAGGATCTCGTCCCTGACCTCACTCTCTTTTACAAACAATACAAATCTATCAAACCTTACCTCCAAAACGACAACCCACCCGAGAAAGGCGAATTCTTGCAATCACCAGAAGACCGCAAGAAACTCGACGGTCTCTACGAGTGTATTCTCTGCGCTTGCTGTTCAACCAGTTGTCCGTCGTATTGGTGGAACCAGGACGAGTATCTCGGGCCTGCGACGTTGATGCAGGCGTATCGGTGGATTGCGGATTCTCGGGTACGTGCGGTGTCGTCTTGATGGTGTGCTGCGTGACTCACGCAATCGGGTCGGATGTATAGGATGCATATGGGGCACAGAGAAAGGAACAGCTCCAGAACGAGATGAGCATGTACAGGTGTCATACCATCTTCAACTGTCCGTCTTCCCAGCACTATCTTGGGATGCGTTTCTCACTGATTTCCCTAGGCTCGCGTACGTGTCCAAAGGGCTTGAACCCTGCTGCAGCTATTGCCAAGATCAAGCTTGAGCTCGCAGCGGATTAGGTGGTGCCCCGTTCCGCTTCTCGTATGGATCGGGGTTAAAGCGTGGGTTAACTGAATCACGGCTGGAATACTGGTGTCGTCTTGTCTTATTATCCATGTTGACCCATTGGTTGCAACGCGAGATTGTGGGCGCCTTTTGAGTCCATGTATACACATGTTGTATAAACTATCGCTCGAACCCGATTAAAGCCGGTGATGAGTAACGGATTTCCCAACGCGTATCGACCATGAGAACGCAACTCGAGCGCTACCAAACGCCGAAAGACCAAGTGTCCTCATCATCGATAATACCCTTGAGCACGAGAATTCATGGCGACGTTTGGCAAGGCGACGTTCAACGCCGTCTCCTACGCCGCATCCCGACCGACCTATCCCCGAGCGCTCTTTGACCATGTCTTTCACTTTCACGGTGCGGGTGCAGACCGAGTGCGTTGGGATACAGCCGTCGATCTCGGATGCGGGACGGGTATGTGACTTTTTTTTGTGCGATCACGGCCCGGGGGTGCTCACTATGTATCGCTGCGACTACATACATAGGCCAAGCGACCGTCGAGCTGACGCCTTTTAGAAACGTGGTGGGTACCGATCCGAGCGCAGGGATGGTCGACGCTGCGCGTCGTGCTCTCAACGGGCCATCGTCGTCGTCGTCGTCGTCGTCCGACGCGCTGGATGCTCGGATCACGTACGTACAGTCTCCCGCGGAGACATTGGCGTTCTTGCCGGATGGAAGTGTGGATGTGATGATCGCTGGTACGTCGACGTGTTTGGGTGCATCTCGGATGCATTCATGATTCACGACTCACGAGTCTGCGCTGCGGCCCGGTCACTGGCATGACGCTTCGGATGCTTTTGATACATACAGCACAGGCGGGTCATTGGTTCGATTGGACGCGGATGTGGCCAGAGGCAGCGAGGGTGCTACGAAAACACGGCACGTTTGCGATTTGGGTACGCATTTTTATTTTTATTTTATTTGCCAACCCGTTCCAAATGTGCTACCCGCTGAAACCAGAACTATTCTGAACTTCGACTGCCCAACTACCCCACCTTGACCCCCCAGTTATCCCATTTTTTCCAAGGCACCGACTCTCTACTACAGACGTCTATCGGACCGTATTGGCAACAACCCGGACGATCGATCCTCGACGGTCATCTCGTCGCCGTTCCAGACGCAAACGACGTTGTCCCAGGTGCTTTCAAAGATTTCACGCGGTGTTATTTTACAGGCAAGTACGCTCTCTCGTCCATACATTTATTTTATTTATTTTATTTTATTTTTATTTTCTAGGCATGTACTACCCCAACTTGCCCTCCCCCAAACCCATCCTCATGCGAAAGCGAATGACATGGCATGATCTCTATGCGTATTTCCGCACCGCCAGTGCGCTGCATACCTTTCTCGAACGGCATCCCGAGGACAGGATGCGACCCGATGGCGACATTGGTATGCGGTTTTGGAAGTCGCTGTTGAGCGGTGCGTCGGCGCAGGATGGGGTGACGGTGCAGCCGGAGGAGGAGGTCGAGGTCGAATGGCCGTTGGCGTTGATACTCGTGAAGAGGGCATGAGCGTTCGTGTTGTAGGTGACCAATGGCACGATTCAAGGCGTGTGTCTTTTCACAACGCGATCGAGTCGAGCCATCGTCCCTCCGTTCAGCAGTCCCTGTTGTGGGATGTATTGGCTATCATATATGTTCACTGACGATTTTACGCTCGCACCTGACCAAACCCCCCTTATTTTTATTCTTGACGGGCGTCCGGGGACCGTCTCCGTTTAAGTTCTCCCAAAGCCAACGCGCGTTTCACACACCTCCGCTCGTTTGTCCTTCAATGGCGACCTTTGGCAAGACCAACTTCAACACGGCCGTGTATGCCGCGTCTCGACCCACCTACCCGCAGGCGTTGTACGACTTCATATTCGACTTTCACAAACAGTCTCCCGATGCCAAGTTTGACCGCGCTGTCGATCTTGGTTGTGGGACAGGTAAAAGAGAGTGCAAACAAAAAGGAGGGGGACTGATGCGTCTTCATGGTTTGGCAGGTCAGGCCACCGTCGAACTGAGACCGTTTAGATACGTCACCGGGGTCGACCCGAGCGAGAACATGATCCAC
>JBBPQT010000824.1:0-10943 GCA_038092715.1 Boletus smithii | reverse complement strand
TTCTCGAAGCTCATTGAACGGGAATCTGAAACACACACTGCTCAGCTAGCGAGTGTGAGTGATCCACTCGATGCTGCTTCGTACAGCATCACATGATTGAAACATTCGCCCTTGTCCTGCTAGGCGCGTTACAAGTCGGTCACCGGCGTTCTCATCAACTCGTCAGTACATTTCCAATCGCTCTGTTGGCAGGAAGAGACCTGACGTGTGCGCCCCCACACAGATTGACCGCGATGATGGTGTCGCGGTTGATGCTCAACATACGGGAACCGACTTGTCGCGGGTCAGCAAGGAGCAACCCCCCGATGATGACAACCGTCGTCCTACTCGACGACCCCCCCATGACGGAGCTATGTTAGGAGGATGAAGGCGAGCGCTTGAGTTTCCGTTGGTCCTGCTGTCCGCAAAGACACGTTTGCAAACTGAAATGCATCGAAGAAATGCCTGTAGGCATGGTTGTAGATGTATCAAAAGACCTGTTCGGTCCGTTCTCTTGACTGGAAGGCGGAGTTTGCCCCTCCTTGGAATCATGGGTCTGCCGGCGCGTTGCAAGGCTACATGTGGCTGTATCCTTGAGGCTTGACTGCGCCACTTCATCTTGCAGATTACCTATGTACTACGTGTGTGATTGGCAACTGTAACCTTGGCATCGCATGTAATAGACTTTTTATCTCGGATAGTTGCCAAGTCACAGGGCTGGGGTTGCAGTGTGGGTGCAACGGCCGCGTTTTTTTTTTTTCATTGACAGTGTAACCCCGATATTCCGTGGCAGACAGCTTCTCCGCGACAGCGCTCGCCGGGGTCAATACATATGATATCTTCAGCAAACGTCATAGGCACAGTCGGAAAACGAGACGCAGTAGAGAATGGTCGAATCGCACAAAAAGTCAAAAGGAATGATACAAGGGTTCCAAGTACACCACTGGGCTGAAGTAGCTGGGATGCAGCTGCGAGATTGCACTCGGCCGGGTGGACAGAAACTCGTTGGTCACTGATCGTGGTTTGTTGAGAGTTGTTGCAGGATGTTGAAGTGGAGCGAAGAGAAAGTTGGGATCTCCGAATGAAAGCAAGGTCTACTGTCACGCAACCCCAATGCGCGATCTCGGTCGTTTTGCGTGTGCGCAGTAAAGACTGGCTAGGGCCGACAACGTCGGACGAGTGGTGACCGGATCACACCCGCTACGCATTGGCATTGTGAAAGCTCCTAGGCACAATCAAAACTATTCCAATCCTGCATCGAGAGTAGTAAGATAATGTTAGTACATACAATAATTAACGAGGGAAACAGGCGGAATATGATCACGACACGTCCATATCACTTGTCCCATACATCCCTCCTGGTGGAAACGTTTGACGTGGCACGTCACGTAGTATGTCCGAGTCGTCGAAATCACTCAGCACGGCCCAGTCGTCGGTGGCGAGGTCTAGATCTGCAAAGTCCGTGAGGGCTGCATATTGTTCGGCATATTCGAGCAATTCCTCTTCTTCCAAGTCGTCGGGGGTTGTTTCCGTACTACTCGACTTTTGTTCTGGAAGCGCGAATAAGTGGACACGAAATGGCATCCTTGACCAAACTTGCCTTGGAGCTCACTCTCCCACGCACTGGCATCTTCGATATCCGGATCAAACGAGGAGCCGACTTCGACGGCGTAAGAGACACGGTATGAATGATGTATCTTATGGCTTGCGCTTTGCACGATTCTCCGGAATAGCTACGTTCCCGTAGCTCTTTATCAGCGGAACACACGGAACCCCCATGTACGGCAACGCACCTCATCTTGCATGATGGCATCGTCCGTCTCTTCGTCATCGTCCATGAATACATCAGAATACCTGTCACTGCTTCTCCGCGAGTTGACAGCCCGCTCGCGTAGCTTCTGTGCGTGTTCTCTACACCGGGCTTGCAAACGTTCCCTGAGGAACGCTTTTTGGGGATCCGTTGACGTTTGGTTGCCGGTGCGAAAGAGGAGTTTTGGAGTGGCGGGTGTATGATAGGATGCGGGTGTCGCTGATTTATACTGTGCGCGCCGCCGTTGTTGTGCTTCGTGTGTTGGAGAGGCGAGGGGCGAGGATTTCGTGGGCTGATGACTCCGCGCCGAATAGTAGGATGAGCGGCTGGGTGTAGAACATGTGAGAGAAAAGGGACTGGAGGAGTGTAACAACATAGTATGTGGTTTTCAGCACGGATCGTTGAACGAGTGTGGCTCGCGTTTGTTGACACTTGTTGACGTGTCACGCTTCTGTCATGTGACTTGCCATCGGGCGTCTACTAATACGCATCTGGGGTTACCTTTCAAAATGCTTTATATAGCTACATTGTCGCTCTGCGGCTCATCTCGTTACCAGGGATTTAGGACGGTTCTTCAACCTCAACTTCGAGCCGCTTCTTGACCGTTTGCTGTTCGGCTTCCCGACTATCTCTGATCGTTGCTTCCTCTTCACGATGACCCGGCCGAGGAATGCGCCTCACTGTGGGCGTGTTCTGGATAAATGGGCGCATCCGGCTTATATCCATTCCCCATTATCAAAAAAAATGTTGCACCGCGCATTCCTTCCATCCGATCACGCTTTGAGGGTTAAACTGTAGTACCGCCCTATCTGGCCACGTTTACCGCCGCACCAATTTGGGCACAAGTTGACGTCCGACACCGCGTGTTACCATCTAAACACCCACCCACAGACGCCCAAAGGCCTTGTACTTACATAATGTCCTCGTAACAATCAAGGGGCCCGTTCGATCGTACGTTTTCAACTTAGACATCGCTGCGAGTACGGTACTTACTTATTCAAATATCCACCATGAGTACCTATCATTCTCAGAGCCGCTGCCACTGATCGCGACACACGGGTTGCCTTGTAATAGTTTGCAATTCAAGAAAAGCATTCGCTTCCCAGCGATATCCCCGGTCAGAGTGATAGCCCAGTGGTCGAATACACATGGCCTAATGGAACGATATACTCATCCGACGGAGACACCAGGAAAGGGGGATCGGGATATGCGCGGCATTATCTGACGCAGACGCAGCCTCAGGTGCGCCACTGTATATTGCATCATGTGACGTGGGTGGACGATCACTCCGCCAAGTTGAGCCGAGTAGCCGCTAGCGACGGAAATAAATAAATAAATAAATAAATAAATAACGGACGGACACAGTTAGGTTGCCTCATCAGCTACCTTGGATACCAGCTAACCTAGTGACGCTGATTTGGGTACTTAGCTCCCCGTGAAACACCTGTTT
The DNA here is from genome assembly GCA_038092715.1 of Boletus smithii. Lineage (NCBI taxonomy): Eukaryota > Fungi > Basidiomycota > Agaricomycetes > Boletales > Boletaceae > Boletus > Boletus smithii. The sequence goes on along the minus strand of JBBPQT010000824.1, from coordinate 7,704 downwards.
TACTTTCGGAAGACGTTCGCAGGAAATTAAAAGAATATTTCCTAGATATGTTTTTTTTAGTTCGCTTTTCGCACGCACTCCCACCTTGGCAAAGTTCCGTGGGTGATCTGATCGGGTTTACATTGCCACTCGAACGTTAACTTAGTCCTTGCCAGCGGGGCCTGGGCATCGCGATCCATGAATGTCCTATCTGGAGACTCCCTTATGCAGGGTCCACCACTTGATCTCGGACACGCGACCTGTAAAGATCATGAACCTGGGGAGAGGATTCTCTGCCATACATAAGCACGCCACTATCCTTATTTGTTCGGTTGCCCACCATGTTCTCTCCATCTCCCCATCGTAGAGACTGGTGAGATCTTCCCAGCTTTCTCCGTGACCGTTTGCTGATAGCATTCAGTGCTGCCAAGCGACAGGAGCGTCAACAACAGCTTGACACCCTTCCTCTTTCTTACTCGGAGAGTTGCACCGAAGAGGACAACAAAATTCTCGATCTCTCTTTGCGTGAACTCATACAACGCCATGAGGTTGGCATCCTGTCTAGGTCAGCGATATTGGAGGCCTATGGCAAGAAGGTCGTGTCGGCTCAGAAAGCGACAAACTGTCTGGCTGCTGTCATGTTGCAGCAGTCCACGAGCTCGGAGCCACCGGAATCACCGACTCATAGTGACCATACATTAGGCACTCACGAACTCACCCACCTACTTTCCGGTGTCCCCGTCAGCGTCAAGGACTGCATCGACATCAAGGGTTATGATACGACAATGGGTTACTCATCGAGGGTAAATAAGCCCGCTTCTTCCTCCGCTGCCATCGTCCGACTTTTGCAAGATGCTGGGGCGATAATACACGCAAAAACGACGACACCCCCTGGACTCCTGGGCCTGGAGACTTCCTCGGACGTTTTTGGCCGCACAAGCAACCCCTACAACCCCAATTTTGCCAGTGGCGCTTCAACGGGTGGCGGGGCCGCTCTTTTAGCAAGTCGAGGTAGCCTCATCGAGATCAGTACGGATATCGGTGGAAGTGTTCGATGGCCTGCTCATTGCTGCGGTATATATGGTATGCGGTCGTCCATTGGCAGGTTTCCGGGTCTAGGTACATTGCCCCCACTGCCTGGTCAGGAGTTTGTTGGCACGTCGTGTTCGCCGATGGCACGGCGCTTGGACGACTTGGAAGAATTTTGGAAGCGCATCGTGGACATGCGCCCATGGAACTATGATCACACGGTGAGGGCGATTGTGCCTGTCAAGGGTGTAATCTAATCTGTGATGTATGTGGCAGTGTGTTCCATTACCTTGGCGGCAAGTTGACCTTCAAGACAGAAAATTACGATGGGGGGTCGTATGGGTAGATGGTAGGTGACACTGAGCTCTTCGTTATCGTCAGGGTCAGGAACGTTTTTGGTAGGGATCGTGCCGCCGACTCCAGCCTGCCGTCGATCTTTGGAATGGGTTTCGGATGCATTGATGAAACAAGGGCACGAGGTTGTGATCTTGTGAGTATTTTCGAGTTGGACTATGAAGTTTTACAACTTTTCCAGCACTCCACCATCCATTGTAGAAGGTTTCAACATTGGCTTACAATTGTGCTTCTCTGACGCAGGTGAGTCTCACCATACACTCTTTCCCCATAATTCTGATCCCGTGACAGGGGCTGGTTATTTCAAACCCTTGCGTAAAGACGAAAAGTTGGACCCCGTCATGAGCGCCTGCAAGTCCCTCCTGGAGATGCCGCTGCTCATCAAGAAATTCATTGCTATGCTTACTCGCAACCTGATCGGAGATCAAGTCTATGCATCTGTGATTGAGAAGTTGCATACCAAGACAGCATCCGAAGAGCGTGAACTCGTCGTTGCTCGGGATGAATATCGAGAGCGATGGTACGATGCCTGGGAGGCGCAGGGCTTGGACTTTGTCCTTACAGTGCCTCATCCCTCGCCAGCCATACCGACAGGCACAGCCGAGAAAGTCACGCTGATCTCCGCTGCGTTGGGTATGATATGTAACATCGTGCGTACTAGCCCCTTCGCTTCGCCACCTTGTCCGCCTGACCGTGTATGACATGACTCAGGTCGACTGCGTTGCCGGGGTTCTCCCGGTGACTTTTGTGAACAAGGAGTCTGACGCGCTACCCCAAGATTTCCAGAAGAGCGCGGAATACAAACAGATGGGTACGGTTGCCAAAGGCGTGTACGGTGTCTATGATGCAGAAGCGATGCATGGATTACCCGTGGGCGTGCAAGTGATAGGGCGTCGGTTCGAAGAAGAACGGGTTCTTCAAGCGATGAAGGTCGTCGAACACGCGCTCGAGGAATGCGGTAGGAAGTTTACGCCCAGAGTGTTCTGATCACGATTTTTTTATGAACTTGACGACTGGTGAATGCTGAACGAATCAATATTGAAACGACCACCATCCGTAGTGTATCGTGATCATCTTCAGTGTATTATTAGTGTGGCGTGCCTACTAGTTGTATAGTATTATGTTGGGTTATTCGCTCCGGTATCAACAACTGACTCATCAATGGATTCAATCTGGCGACATAAGTAAGTGTCGTGGGTAGCCTAAGTATTGAAGGGCAATGCTCGTTGCTCAGCCAACCTATGTTGGGCGCCAATCAATGCATTTCGCCATTTGGAAGGTAAGCATGGACTGAACTCGGTGCTTTTGGTGAAGCGTCGCCTGGCAAGCTGAATGCGTCCCTGAATCACTGCGGTCACTCAGGCTGTCGTCGCGTAATCCAACTAAACCATGTTCAATAACTCCTCACATGTCGACGCTAGTCATTCCACCTTTAGTGAGGTCCATCGTGACCAGTATTTCACCTCTCGCGAGAACGTACAGGGCAATCAAACAGTAAACACGATCGTACATGGAAATCAGATACTACAAAGCAGTCAAATAGGTCAGTGTGCTTCAGCACCTTCCCATCGGTTCTGATCTGTCGACTTTCGCCAGGGTTAGAAGCGTTGCAAAAGGCTAGTGCCCCCAGCGCTGCATTCGATTCGGCGGAGCGTCATCCTGCGTCACGATGTCTGGAAGGCACTCGAGTTCAGCTCCTCGACCGCTTGACGCAGTGGATTGACGGAGAGGGCGAGAATGACAAACTCATATGCTGGGTCAATGGCCGACCTGGTTCTGGGAAATCAGCAGTGTCTCAAACGATCGCAGAGAAATATGCCTCTCAGAAACGTCTGGCAGCCAGCTTCTTCTTTTCGCGGCGCGATATCGAACGGCGTACGACCCATCACTTCTTCTCCACAATCGCGACCCAGTTTCTGTTCTCCATTCCCGCGATTCGCCCAGTTATTCTTGCCGTCTTGGAAGAGGACTGCATGATACCTTCCAAGGTACTGCGCGAGCAGATGCAAAAGCTGTTGTTGGAACCTCTATCTAGCGGTCTCAAGCATCCTGGGTCACCGTTTCTAGTCATAGTCGACGCCCTCGATGAATGCGATGATCCTCGATTTGTCATGGAACTGGTATCCCTTTTGGTCCAACTCGTCCGCAGTTCACCTCTACCCCTGCGTCTTCTGATAACAAGTCGCCCTGAGCCTTGGCTCCAAGCTCACTTTCGCCAGCCAGACGTCGCGTCCATTACAGTTACGCTTGAAATCGAGTCGTTCAGTGTGGAGGACGACATTCGAAGCTTTTTGCAGTATGCGCTGGACCAGGTTTACCAAGAGCACTCGCAAGTCATGCTGAACGGGCCATGGCCATCTCCGGAGGATCTCGACCGGATCGTCGAGAAAGCATCCGGTCTTTTTATTTTTGCATTGACGGTAGTCAAGTTCGTCGGAGATAGATTGCATAATCCCATCCAGCGTCTCCAAGCCATCTTGGAAGACAGGCCGTCCCGCGACACTGCGTATCCTGACCTAGACGCTCTATATCTGGATGCTGTGTCTGTTTTTCCAGATGCCGACATCGTTCGTCTCATCCTTGGCATCGTGTATTGCTTGTCCGTCCCAATGACCGTTCCGGCGTTGTATTACCTACTCGATCGACCGGATGTCGACGCCAGGATTGTCATCCCTGCTTTGGGTTCTGTGTTGTCGTCTGAGAAAGCCAGCGGAGAGCAACCCATCCAATTCTACCATGCGTCCTTTCGCGATTTCCTGATTTCGCCGCAGAGGTCGCGAAGGTACACCATCGATCCCATCATCTACCATCGACTCATTGCTCAGCTTTGCTTCAAGACCATGGTCAGATCATTGAAGCGCAACATGTGTGGAATCGATGACCCATCCAAGTTCAATCGTGACATTGAGGATCTTCAAGAACGCCGACAGGCGGCCTATGACGAAGCGTTGTTGTACGCGTGTCGATATTGGTCGCACCACCTCACTCAGCTCCCGAGTCAAGGTGGGGTATACGAATCGCTCCTGAACGCAATGCAGGAATTTTGCACCAAGAGTCTCTTGTACTGGATTGAGACGGCCAGTGTTTTCGATGATGTAGAAAAGGCGATCATCATGTTGCGTGACGCGCTGAATTGGCTCAAGGTATGCCCCACTTTCGTTTCTTCCCTTCACGTTGTGTCTGAAAGTCGATTAGTCGCTCGCTACCGTTCCGAAAGAGACGGCTGAGTTGATTGAAGACGCCGAACGGCTGGTGTTACTTTACAGGGAGCCCATATCTAAAAGTGCACCACACGTTTACCACACAGCGATGACTTTGATTCCGTCGTCCAGCGCGCTCTTTGCCCACTTTAAGCACGATGCAGGGGGTTCGTGCACGATCTATCAGGGTCAGGATGACGAATGGCAGGCCTATCAGTATGCCATCGATCTTGGTTCTATCACCTCGGTTGCTTTTGCGCCGAGCGGGAGCGTCGTCGCTACGGCCGGTATGAATCAAGGGGTCCAACTGTGGAATGTCGTCACGGGAGGGAACGTGGCCAGCTTGGGAGAAAAAGCGTCCTCTGTCTTGGTCCGTTTCTCAGGCTCTGGCGCCTTCGTTGCAGCTGCTTTTACAGATGGCACGATCGCCGTCTGGGATCCCAACCTGGGTCGAGAGCACCTCAAGGACGTGGATGTGCACACAGACAAGATCACGTGTCTTGAGTTCTCTCCGGACAGCACCCTTCTCGCATCCGGCGCTCTGGATCACACGATCCAGCTATGGTCGCTCGATTCAACGCAGCGCTTGCACAAGCTGGTCGCTCATGAAGGGCCAGTTACGGTGCTCGCTTTCACGCCAGACTCTCAGCACTTGTGCTCGGGGTCCGAAGATAACCTGCTCATTCTCTGGGATGTGAACGCGGGAAAGGTGGCGCGTGGAATGATGGGTCATCGTGCGGGCATCACCGCGTTGGATGTTTCAAGTGATGGAACCATGGTCGTCACAGGTTCACAAGACAAGTCGGTCAAGGTCTGGGACACTCAGTCGGGGAACTGCACGCGTACGCTTTCCAAAGGGCACAAGAACACCATTCGCTCGGTACACTTCTTTGACGACGACAAACGGTTTCTCTCTGCATCAGACGGAACGATCCTCTCCAGCAGCGTTTCCAGTCGCAAGTCGTCCTCTGATGCCTCCATCTGGGACTTGGGGCAAAATCTGCAGTCGGCAATGGGTAACTCGCCACTGTGGCAAGCTAAAATGCTTGGACGCAGTCTGCCTGCATTCCTGCTGAGGAAATTGGCCGAGCTGAACTGGGATGGCGCGGTGAAGGACGATCTATTGGTAGCCTACTCGACACAGTCGTCCTCCTTCGCGTTCTCGTACCTCTCCGAATCATGGTGTGCACCGTTCGGGTCAAAGGTGGATACACCTACGATACACGCTGCACGCGCCTACTTGACGGCACTTGCGTTGTCACCGGACGGTACGCGCGTGGCAGCAGGGAGCTACGTCGGATCGCTGGACATCTTGGACACGACCGTATCCAGCAAAAAGTGGGTCGAAGAAATGAAGCGAGATTTCGCTGAGCCACTTTGTACGGCGCACTTGGTGGTCGCCTCCCCAAACGGCGCGCGGTTCCTCGTGCATAGCGGGTTGCAGTGGTACCTTGCCAATAACCTTTTCCACCTCCTCTCCAAAATCGACTTTGGGATCGCCGACTACGCACGCACGGATGACGTTCCCAAACCCGTCTTCTCGGCCGACTCGCGTATGTTTGCTTGGTCCATGACCGATATCTGGGAACGCCAGAATAAGACTACGGTTCGCGTGTACGAATCCACGACGGGTACACAAACAGTCCGTTTTTCGGGACTGAAAAAAGTCCAAGCGTTCGTTCCCTCTCCTGATGGCAACGCCATCGGGTGTGGTCACGACGGTGCCATCACGGTGTGCGACGTTGGGAAGCAGGCCAAGAGGGCGATGAACGTGGCGGCGGATGCCTCCATCACTGCGTTGGCGTTTTCCAGCGATTCCCAGACGCTGTTGAGTGGTTCCAAGCAGGGGGTCGTACAACTTTGGGATCCGTCGTCTGGCGCGTGCAAAGCGACCCTCTCGCATGAAGAGTTCAGTTCCCCTGCTACAGCCGTCGGATTCGCACCACTCGGTGACATGGCAGTGATCACACACAAAGACGGGACGGTTCGCATCGTGTCTTTGTTGACGTCGGCATCGCATACGCTTTGTCCTGGTGGGGCTGCATTCACGAAGACCGTTCAGGATGTCCAGTTTTCGGAAGACCCTCTCAGACTGATTTGCAGGACGGACGACAACGATGTGTCCTTCTGGGCTGTGCCTTCACAGCTCTTTCTGCCGCCTGCCACGTCAGGGGATGAAGGCGAGGAGAACCACGTGTGTTGCGCCCTCTGTGACCAAAAAGAGGAACCGGATGCATCGCAGTCCAAAGAAGACGCCTCCCCGTCTCTGCCACACCTCGTGTCGAAATACGAGGATCAAGTGTTCGACTGTCGATTCCGGACACCGTATGTGATACGAAAAGACGGGTGGGTGTGCAAGAACGACAAGCGCTTGTTTTGGCTCCCGCAACATTTGCGACCGCTGCGTAGCGATCCACAGTTTTCAGCTTTGAACGACAAGATGCTGATTTTAACGCATAATCAACGGATCCTCTTCTTGACGCTTCGTGATGACTTGTGATGATGTTTTTCATAGTTGTCGTTTTTGTACGTAGTACTGTACGCTGTATTCTGAAAGGTATTGCATTCAATGGAAAGTTTCCATCGGAGGGACTGTGCAGTGTAAAAATGCTAGACCTTCGAGACATTGTACCAGATGGAGGCTGCAGACCATCGCCGGAGACATTAGTCGGGCAAGTCGCTGCACACCAACGCCGACCACAACACACCTTCGTCCAATACCACTCCCCGAATCAGATGGAGGCCGGTACCCTGTCTTCCACCTTGTCCAGATACCATCCGACGATAGAAGCGAGTGTCGTGGCCGCAAAACACGCTCCAATATACCCAATCAGACGTGCAAACCGCCCGTCATCGAGCACGAAACCCTGCCTTGCGCCGCCATCGGTGATAGAGAGTGACTGCACAGGAACGAGGGGGATCGAGATAAGCGCGGTGAATATGTTTCCCAGGCCACGTGTACAGTAAAAGAAGGCGTACATGGACACGGTGACCGAGGGGTCCCCACCTGCGGAGTGAAGCGTACCGCACGGTCAATGACTGGATTCGTTACCCACCGTTCAAGTGAGAGCGGGACGGTGTGACTCACGTGATATCTGACGGATAAAGGAGGACCACAAGGAGCTCCAGTCGATCACTGCAG
>JBBPQT010000823.1:0-10949 GCA_038092715.1 Boletus smithii | reverse complement strand
CTGCTAGTGCAATCATAAGACGCACAGTTTCAAAGCGCACAACTGGAGAGAAGATCTGATCGAAATCCTCTCCTTCAACCTGTGAGAAACCTTTGGCTACTAGCCTGGCTTTCTTGCGGCCGTCTGGCTTAGCATCAAATACCCAGCGATTTCGGATAACTTTCCGATTCTTAGGGCGATCTACGAGTTCAAAGACTTTGCGCTTGCAGAGCATATCAAGCTCCTTCTTGCAAGATTCTTCCCATAAGAGTCTTTCAGCCTTTGGTAGGCGAGTGATATCGTGGTATGACCATTCTCTTGGCTGCTTAATAGCGCCAGAGTCCAGTTTGATTGCTTGAGCAAGTAAAAACTCAGCTAGGGGTTCTCCCCCTTCGCGGCATAGTTTAGCCACATCAGGTTCCTCTGAGGGAGTCGAGAATGGGGTGGAACTGGGTCCGAAAATACTAGGTGTAACCGGAGGTGCGATTGCCTTTTCCCATTTGGAAAGTCTTTCCGTGTCCTTAAACTGTTGGACCGGATGGCGGCGGTCGCCATAGACATTTCCAGGTCTGTTGGGAATCTTCCTTTCGCGCTCTGAGTGGCGAGGAAGGGCAGGAGGTGCAGGAGCAGGTGGTCTAGGAGCCCTTTGAGGGGTCTGGGGTGCTGGTTCCGGTTCTGATTCCGGAGATTCTGATCTAGGAGGTGTTTCAGGTGCAGCCAGAGGGGGCGCAGGTGCATAATGCCTAGGCGCGGGTTGCGCTGGTTCATTCTTAAGATCGGGGATTAATCCGGTAGGGTCAAGAGGTGGAGCCTCTCTGAGAATCCGAGTGTTTCGCTTCTTAGTTTGAGTAACGCAATGAGGGAACATAGCCTCATCAAAGATTGTGTGAGCGGAAGTGAAGATGACATTGTTAGGGGAGCACATAAAGATAAAATTGCGCTCATTGCCAGGGGCGATACCCAGGTAGGTCATTAGTTTGGACTTAGGGGCCAGCTTATTGATCCGAACATCTGTGGGGATGTGGACGTAAGCGCCACAGCCGAATATTCTCTATTGGGGACTTTGTTAGTCAGCACCTCATATGGGGTGTGCCAGGCGTGTCTCTTGATAGGTGTCCGATTGTAAATGTGGACTGCATGGAGGGTGGCGAATTCCCACCAGCTAGATGGCAAGCATGCCTCATGGCGCATTGCCTCTGCTTTGTCCATCATAGTGCGCATAAAGCGCTCAGCACGACCATTTTGTTGTGGTGTGTGAGGCGCGCTTTGGAGAATTCTTATGCCATGCTGCTTTAGAAGTGCATCAAAAGCATCTGTTTTATATTCTCCCCCTGCATCGGACATCCAGGAGATAACTTTGGAGCTGAATTGCGTATTGACCATAGAGATAAAGTCACGGGTACAGGTGATAGCCTGACCCTTTAATCGCATGCAGGAGGTCCATGCATGACCAGTGAAGTCATCGACAAATACTATCATATATTTGAACTTCCGATATGAATTGATCGGGAAGGACTTGAGATCAGAATGTATAATCTCAAAAGGTCGTTTGGTGTGAGCCTGATTGGGTAAGAAGGACTGATATGGCATCTTCCCTAAGGCGCAGCCAGGACATAATGGATCCCTAATTGGGAAAGGCACATCAGGGAAGTTACGTGTGTGCTTCTTCGCATGCGATAACACATCGCACGAAGGGTGAGCTAATCTCCGGTGTAGTGTCCGGTAATCCATCGAATAGATGGTGCTCAAAATGGAATGCGTAGTCTCGTAAGGTAGAGACTTAATGCAAAATATGGAATCACTGGGATTGCGAGGTGTGAAGCGAACATATTCAAGTCCTGACTTCTGATATAACGACAAGTGCTGCGAATCACCGCGCACAATCATATTATCCAAGAGAAATCTGCCAAGCGATAGTAATCGCGCAGTTAGATCTGGTATGTAGTATACTGGATATAGGCGCACTGTATAAGTGCTGCCATGATCAGGGCAGACAGTGAGGATTACTGTCCCTTTTCCTTTTACAGTTGTAGTGCTGTTGGCAGTACGCACGTGGATCGGTTCAATCAGTTCCTCATACTGTGTGAAGTCGCTTAATTCATATGTGAAATGAAGCGAGGCTCCTGAGTCAATCATCCATTCGACGTTGTCAGGAGCAATAGCTCTCCCTTTTCCCTTGCCTTTGCAGGTTTCACATCCTTTTTTAGCAGTTAACACAAATTTATATTTATTTTGTGCTAATACATTGACATCGCGTTGTGATACATTACTAGTACTCGATCCTATGAGGAGAGACTTGTTAGTCACAATGTGTGATGAGGATGGAAGGGAGTGGACTGACATGTCCTGGTAGTCCCCCTCGACGTGGTCGGGAGTGAGGCCGGTGGCGTCCGCAATCTCTGTGTCGAGCTCAGATCCATAGATGTCGACAAGGTCGTCTTCATCCTAGGATTGAGTGGGCAGACCGCTGAAGCGCGATCGCTTGGACAAGCCTGAAGGTTTGTCCTCGTCGTCGCTCTCCTGCAGGCACTCTGCATCTGATCCGGAGACAGGCGCGCTGTGCGAAGGAGACGGGGTGAACATGGGTGACAGGACACGGTGGACTGTGCAGATGGGAGCACGGACTTGCGACGGGTTGCGGCGAGCTCAGGGAGCATGCAAGCCTCATCCACGAGGTCGGCATTGGACAGGACGGGGATGAACACTCGAGGGTGTCCATTTTGCGCGTTGACTTGAAACAATGGTGCGGTGATGGGTCGTGAGGGACAGGCGCGGTGACGCGGCACCGTGCGGATGTCCAAGTCAAGTGATGTGAGGTCGGCCGCAGTGCTATCGAGTGCGCGGACTATCTCATTGGTCGCGGGGAGGCCCATGCAGTCGGCGAGTGTGAACACGCATGGTGTGGAGGCGAATGCGGGTGGTCCATACCGGGTGGATCCGATGCGGTGTGCTAACACACGCGGATCATCAGCGGGTATGGGCGCAGCGTATTCGTCCTTGTACGCAGTCGCGGTGTGGTCAAGGGTGGAGGCAAGGTGGCCGTGATGGCTGTTGTCGCGTGCCTTGCCTTTGCCACTGCCTCGAGAGCCACACGGGCGTTTGCAGCCGCATGCGTTATCACCATGGTGGTTGGGTTGTCTGCACTGAGGGCTGTTCGAGGGGGCCTGCTGACTGCTTGGTGGAGTGGACTGGTGTTGTGACTGGGAGGGGCATGCGCCCGGGTTGCGTTTGACCGTGCTCAGTTTGTGAGTGCGCAAGTCAGGTTGGCACGATCCTGTGGTGCGACGAGTGTCGTGTTGTTCCCATGATAGGACCGCTGCACGGCGCACAGTCTCGATGGTGATGCCTTCAGGTTTGTCTGTTGTCACGATGCCCTGAGCTACCACCTCCATCGAGGGAGGGAGCTTGGCCAATAGTAGCATGACTTGTACCTTTGAAGGGAGGATGTAGTCAGCATCAGTTAGATGCGCGATATACATTTGAAGTTCGTCCAGTGATTTCCCAGGGTGCAAGTCTGCTGGGATTCGAGTATCGAGGAGTTTCTTGAAGTCTGAGTAGGCGTTGGCAATGCCAGGGGCACCATATGCACTGAGTAGCATATTCCAGAGGGCTTTTGCAGTCTTGTGGATGGAGAAGCGAGTGTGGATGGCGGGAGTCAAGCACAGCTTGATTGCACCGATGGCCTTGGCGTTTGCCAAATCCCATGCGTCAACTTCAGCTTGATTGGAGGTGTCCGTCTCGAGGGTGGGTTTTTCGTCCTCGAGGACCCAGGATTCTCCCTGCATTTGCAGGAATGATTCCATGGTAGGGGCCCAATTGAGGTAATTTGTACCCGAGAGGATGGGGACGGCTGTGAACAGGGCAGATGTCATATTTGCAGAGATCTGGTAGGGTCGTCGTCAGTATTGAATTTTAATGATGGTAAAGAGAAAAATGAAATGCTGCCGTTGTGTGGCGCATTTTCCAGATCCCGCGCGCATGGCAGCGATTGGTAATCGCACGTGGAGCTGATCCAGGCGAGCTGGTGGCGCCGTCGCGTGCTGCCAGTTACGGCGCTGCAAAGGTCGCTTACCAGGGCTCATAACCTGTTGAGCGGGTAAATGCAGCAGCCCCTAGGGCGCGCATATAGTGAGGAGCCACCTTACTAACCTGGTAGGGTTTAATGTGGGGTAAAACTCTTAATTCATTGTATCTACGACACTTGTATATATAGGTGGATATAAGTGGAGATAGAGGATCGTATGTGAGAATAGCTTAAAGGCTTAAGGCCGCATCAAGATCTAATCTAAGTATAAGTAGATAAGATATAACCATAGGGGTTATATGCGCTATATGATAATGGATTTCAACATCAGGCTGGGGTGGGCGCTGGGTTGACGGCGGCGGCAGGGCAGAAAGTGAGGAAAAGCTATTGGCAACTTCAGATACGATGATGAAGTAAGTGAGAAGAACGAACGGGGTGGCAGCACCAGGGACGACGACAATGACGACGGGTGTGAGCAGTTGACAGTTGTCGGTAAAAGAAAACTGGATGTTGAACAAGCGACAGAGTGGTAGCATGGCTTGCGCTCAGCGTTGAATGCGTGTCAGCAATGCCCAGAGCGCATTAAGAGGTCTCCAACGAGGGGTCGGTTGGCGGCGACGGCGGCAGGAGGGGGGGCAGGGTCATGGACAACGCTGGGGATGATGACGACAACGAGTGTGGGACCATGGGCGTTGATGGCAAGGAACACCAGATGTTGCCGAGTGTAGAGCTTTATCCAAATATGGCAAGCGTTGAAGACATGTCACAACGCGTCAGCATTATCCTAAGCGTACACGTGACCTGGTTGGCCACTACCAACCCATTCCTAATCTCTGTCCTAAGTCCTAATAGTGAACCGCAGGGCACACCGCGGTGCTCACAAAAGTGTGATAAACAAGTCTAGTAAGTGTTACCTCATGTGTAGCCGCAACAGTTTATTGACTTACAAGTGTGGGAATGATAGGTGACTTTTCAGTGCACAGCCACAGCCTGTCCTCAGACTCGTCAGTGTCAACCTCTTACCGAACAACGCGTTGTGACTCATCTCACCTTCTACGAGGCTGCCCACCAGTAGCGAGGTAGGCGTGGAGGAGATAGACTACCCAGCCATCATAGAACAGATCGCCATGGCATGTGTCCTTTAAATGAGAAATAATCCCATTGTGTCGAGATTCTCAACTACATGCGTTCATCCATCCCGTACACGCGTTCGATCGACCCCCATTCAGTTCACCGAACGCACGCCCGGCTCATTTGTTGATGAATGCGATGCCTCCATTGTCTGGCGTTTCTGGACTGGCGCGACAGACGACTGTCCCAATATAGGTCCGTTGTCAAGCCGCGGAGACACAGAATTAGGGTAGAGCACGGGTTAACCCGTGGATAAAATATCACACACCGTACCCATACCTGCAGACACCATCACCCGTGAGGTACGGGTATGGGTTAACCCGTCTACACCCGCGGTGTGAGCGCTTACCCGCGGTGTGGAGAAAACCCGCGGGTTGGCGGGTATATGCTAGACTCGGATCCCAATGATTAAGGTCAATCTCATCAACATTAGTATGTCAGCCGATGAGTTGTTGCAAAGTCTTGTGAGTCACTTACCTGCAATAACTTGCCGATGCGATCCTGGCACTTTAGAAACAATGTACAAATGTCTCGTGAGATTGTAAAGCGCGACAGCAGCTCAATACTTGGTCGTCCTGCAAGCAGGAGTTCACGAAGGACCCAATCATTGACAATGTTTATTGGGTGATTGTTCTCTGTCTGGCAGCCAACGGACAAGATTTGCACTGGAATCATAAGTGATGAGTATTATTGACAGGTATTCAGTACAATGTATGCTAGCAACTTACCGAACTTCGTCATTTGTGTGCCCAATTTTGCATTCTTCAGTGGCGGAAGGATGAGTTTAACACCCTTCTAACAGTAGCCTTGATGATGGTTGAGGCAGACTTCCTGGCAGATGTAGAGGTAACGGAATGGGTAGAGGATGTGGAGCTTGACTTTGCGGAAGCCGCATGCTGGCTGCCATGGCTGTAGTAACTTGCAGGACAGCGAAGCAAACAATTCGAGTACATTCTGTGTCCTACTTACTGTGTTTTTCAGCCAACCTGGCACGTGAGAAAATTATGTAAAAAAACACCCTTCATCTTCAGTCAACCATAGCGCCTCAATGCCCACCCGGAAGTCGACAAAAACGATACCATTCGACTTGGACGAGCCCAGCAATCAGTTTCCAAGTAGACCGGTGGAGAAAAAACGAGGTTTGGAAATTTGGAAATTTCAGGGCTTTGGTATTTTTGTTTCCAGTGAATCTCGTCTTCCTTCCTGTTGTCCAGTGCTCAAAACACATTGCAGACATGCCACAAGGTCAGAAAACCAGTCCTGAAATCCAATGGGCTATTATACGGCTCTCCAAATTTCTGGATGATGAGCAGATTGCTATGTGCCTCGATACATCCACCCGCACTGTCAAACGAATTCATTCACACTTTCGTGCATATGGAACAGTCCCTGACCCAGGTGATTATCCAGCTCAGCAAGAAAAAAGGGGTAGTAGACATCTCCGAGATGTAGATGTTGAGGTACGTTACCAGAGCTGATTGACGCTATCACGCAAGGACTAATATATAAATCACTATAGTTTCTTCTAGGTACCATTCAGAAAACCCCAGATCTCTATTTGGATGAACTCCAAGAGATGCTGGCCATATCGTGTGGTGTTCAGGTTTCACACACAACTGTTTGGAGAACACTTCGCAGAGTGGGATTCACAATGAAGAAAGTGCGTATTTCTCTGCATTTGTAGTTACTACTGATTCTGATTTTTTTTAGGTTACACGTGTTGCAGCAGAAAGGTCTGCACAAAAACATCTTGAGTACCTTGCCAGGATTGGATTGTATGAGGCAAACCAGCTTGTTTTCGTTGATGAGAGTTCTGTGGACCACTGAACAACTTACCGTGGCCGTGCATGGTCGATTTGAGGTACCAAGGTGCAACGCAAAGCATTTTTTGTACGCGGTCGACGGTGAGTTAATTTTTTGTTCTAGATTTATTGATTATCGCTGACTACCACTACACAGATTCTCAGTTCTCCCTGCACTGTCACTTAATGATGGCATTCTACATTGTGATGTGGTTGAAGGGTCCTTCTGTACAGAGAGCTTCACACGATTTATAGAGCAATTACTTGACAGTATGCAACCCTTCCCTGCGCCAAACTCTGTCATCGTGATGGATAATTGCAAGATTCACAAGCATCCTGCAATTCAAGAACTAATTCAAGCCAGGTACGTGATTTATCCCTTGATTTCATGAATATGCTCTCACTGTTGTATAGAGGAATGCGGTGTGAATTCCTACCCCCATACTCTCCCGACTTCAACCCCATTGAGCTTGCTTTTTCTGCAATGAAGTATCATCTACGTAGGGACGGTGACTATGTTCGGATGGCCATGACAGAGATGTCAGATGAAGATATATTTGTTACATTACTTCGAGCACTGTATGTTATCTCTCCTGTGGACGCATTTGGGTGGTTTTCACACTGTGGCTACTAGTACATATGATATCATCTACCATGCTTTGTATGAATCTTATGTTGTTTGTTTGTGACTTATGAGATATCTTATCTGATGCATTTTTGTATTTCACTCCCTCAAGTTCAGCAACGGGCCTCAGACTATTTCACCTCGCCATCTGAGTACTCATTATGCACAGAATATTTACGTCTACACTCAGGCTGCAATAACTCGTAAGTACTGACTGATTGATCATCCACCATGCAGTGCAGGAACATCATCAGACATGAGGCATTTACGCTCATGCAAATTTATTGTGTGCTTCGCCTCTCACAACCTTGAGCTCAAACAGTCACCAGCCCAGCAGTATGTCTCGCCGAAAGCGCAACACCACCGCAGTGAGCAACCCTGAAGCATTGCTCACTCCCCAAGGTGTTGTAGCTTCAGGTAGTATGTTTTCTAATAACTTATCAGACGATGCCAATCACTAATAACATCTGATTCAGCTGCTAAGAAGAAGACTGGGGCCTGTTCACACTGCCGTTTCCAGAAAGTCCGTTGTGAGGTTCTTTCTGGGGCCATCGCATGCCGCAGGTGCACGGACAGTGGCCTCTCTGGGGAGTGTCATGTCCAAAGGCTTGAAGAAAGCCTAGTAACTGTGACCCGCTCGACGCGTGGTGCCAGTGCACAACCAGCCGATTCTCAAAAAGCTCCCAAGCCCACAGTGAAAATGGCATGTCAAGGCCTGCAGAAATGGGACTCTTCCCTTGCAAATACAGCTGCCCTGTCTAGGCAGCAACGCCCCCCCCTCAGAAGTTGACCTTACTACGCACACCTGCAGCACATAGCATTGATCCCATTCCTGAAGACAACGACTTGGAACTCTATGATCCTATCATGCCCCACCATGACTCTACTGTGCCAGACTACGACCTAGATCTGACCACATCTCCACCAAATCTCCCTAGTGCAGGCCATTTTTTCGACGCTCTTACCACTGGTGTCCCAGGAGGCCCGGGTTCAGAGTTGGACCTTGATGTGTATGAAAGCAGCGGAACCAGTGAAAACTTTGATATGGATGTCTCAAGTGATGGGGACGACTTGGAATCACGACCAGCATCTGAGGATAACCAATCAGATCTTGAGATGGAGCAACTCTTTCAACAACGTCCAAACTTGAAGCTCAAGCCTATAGTACCATGGATGCAGAAGACCCCTGGCAGCTCTACTAGCAAGAGAGTGACTTCAGCCAAACCTGCGGCCTCTTACGACCAAGAGAACTGCTGTAAGTACCATTTCATCATGTTGATTTTATGCAATACTGACTCTCTATGTCGCTTTTGTACATACAGCATTTACTATTCAGTGTACTGCATGTCGACCAGATGGTGCAAATGCACCATTTACGATCAAATCCACTGTCACTCTCAATCAGCTCCATGACACTGTTGCAGAGAAAGTGGAGCGGTATCCAACATCAGTTAGGCTTCAGTATCAACTAGATTGCAACAAGGCAAAACAAGGTCTTATCTCAATTCAGTCAGACGACGAACTCAATCTTTTCAAGGAAAGAATGCGACCCCTAATCATGCCTGTGCGTCTTGCAAATGGAAAGCTGTCAACTTGTGTGCCCAAAAATCCTCTCGTTCACTTTCAAGATGCCGCCGTCAGGGATAACAGTTCAACTGGGTCTGGAAATGGTACTGTTACGTTTGGCCCAGGTAGGGACGAACGTAGCCTCAGTGGGTTCAAGGGTTTGGTCGCTGGGGATTCCAGATGATGAGGACGCTAACGATGATAGTCAATAGGGTCAAGGGTTCCAGGTGTCTTCCAGCAGAACGGCTGGGAAGTCAAGGGTTTGACTAGCAGAGCGGCTAGCGGAGGTTCTGAGGGTTCAAGGGAAGCGTCCACTCGAGAGTAGGACGAGCGACTCAAAGAAATCCAAGGGAGCGATGAAGCAGATGCTATTGTCTGAGGAAGACTAGCTGGGGAATACATCGTGAGGTATCTAAGTTTATATATACGAGTGCCAAGGGTTGATGACTAATCGGATGGAACAAGATAGAAGGTGATAGAACGATTAGTCATGTAAAGGAACGACGTCACTTTGGAACGTCAAAGAATATCATGGAACAATGAAGGTAAGCGGAAATGACTAAGGAACAGGAAGACATGTGGCAGTGGAGTCGGTCTCCATCTGTAAGTTCGAGGAATCAAGGAAAGAAAAGTGAATCGTAACACATTACTTCAATCCTGCCTTTGACACTTGGGTCAAGGTAAAAATTGACAGTGTCATCAAGCTAACCAAGCCGTCACAGAAGCTTTTCTTCAAGGGTATCAATGTAACATCCTATCCAAGCCTCGACCGCCACCTTGAAGTAGCTGCTACACCATTCCGCCATGTGGACAACCCTCGTGTATCGCTCTCACAAGAACGCAACTATGTCAAGTGCACTCAGACTATCATGAAGGCACACACATTGGACGCAGTCGATGAGCAGTTGGAGTTCACCTCGGATGAAGATAAAGGCAACACCCTTCCACTATTTTCGCAAAAGCGTCACAAGCAGTCCAACCAACCCTTGCCACCACCTCGGAAGCCTCGTCGTGAAGGAAATGTGCCAGTGTGTCTTGCACTGGCAACTGATGGTATGCACATTTTGCCCCTTCTCAGGCTCTTTAACACTCTGTGCTAGATGATATTATCTTGCTTCCTGATGATGATAGTGATAGTCCACCACTGGCGATGCAACAGATGACTATTGCACGGCTCGTGCCTGGTGTCAGTGCAACACTTGCAAAGTTCCCTTTGAGCTTTTATACTGTCGATGTCCATACAGCTTTCACCTTCAAGTCAACAGGCAAGCTAACAGTGGCGGCTCAGTTCGAGCATTTCTTTCATCTGCCTTGGAAGTCCTCAATGTACTATGATCACAAGACTTGGTGGCTTAGTGTGCCCCATGATGCAAGGGACAAGGTGGTAGCTTCTGGATACACTGAGGAGGGGCAGTACAGCACATTCCTGGCTATGCATGCCGCTGAGGAAACCCCACTCAAGGTAGCGAAGCAGAAGTTGTGGGCAGCAGAGGTCACCTAGGTTACATACACCCACATATTCACTTTTTTGTCAATGTACTATGCAATACTAGTTGTTTTATGACTGTGTGTGGTCCTCCGCCAGACGACAGCAGAGTCTGCCAGAGGCTGTGTATCTGATCCTCCGCCGGACAATGGCAGAGTCTGCCAGAGGCTGTGTGTCTGATCCTCCGCCAGACAATGGCAGAGCGGCGGAAGACAGCAGAGTCGTTTGTGTTCATGATTGGGTTGTATGTGAATGGGAGTGGGAGGCAGTGATGGCAAGGTGAGGGAGATAAACACAAACACAAACAAACATGAACACAAACGGGAATGTTCATGT